>JAGFNQ010002766.1:134997-181904 GCA_024364735.1 Boesenbergia rotunda
TCGAAGCTTGCATATTTTGTTTTATCAACCGATGTGAAACCTTCAGGTTGTATCATGTATACATCCTCAAGCAGGTTTCCATTAAGGAAAGTTGTTTTCACATCCATTTGCCATATCTCATAATCATAATGAGCTGCTATGGCCAGGAGCATCCGAATGAATTTAAGGATAGCTACTGGCGAATAGGTTTCGTCATAATCAATTCCTTGTTTCTGACGATATCCTTTTTCCCACTAATCTAGCCTTAAAGGTAACAACATTACCTTCCCATGTCGGTTTTCTTCTTGAAACCCCACTTGCACCCTATGGGCTTAATCCCTTCAGGTGGGTTAACCAAGTCCCATACTTGATTTTCGTACATGGAATCCATTTCCGACTTCATGGCTTCAAGCCATTTGTCCCTTTCTGAACTTTTTCAGAACATCTTCATAACTGATAGGTTCGTCATCGCTTATGAGTAACACGTCGTTCGATTCACTTATGAGAAATCGTATCTCTCTGGAACATTGCGTGTCTTATCAGACCTACGAAGAGGTGGTGTTGTTTTAGGTTCAACTGATAGCTCATCATTATGAGTTATTGGTTGTGGGTCTAGACTAGGTGTCTCTGTAATGTCTATTGGAGTTTCTTATACTTCATCAAGTTCAATGTCACTCCCACTGTTTTCTTGTAAAAGAAATTCTTTTTCCAGAAAAATACAGCATGCCTTGAAACAAACACCTTTTTGTTCCAAGGGATGATAGAATTGGTAACCCTTCGTTTCCTTAGGATATCCAATAAATAGACATTTATCAGACTTAGCATCCAATTTGTCTGATACAGTCCGCTTCACATAAGCAGGACAACCCCATATCTTAAGGTGAGTTAAGTGGGGTTTCTTACTATTCCACCTCTCATATGGAGTAGTAGAGACTACCTTGGTCGGGACTCTGTTTAGCAGGTAAACAGCTGTCTTAAGTGCATAGCCCCAAAAGGATTTTGGAAGAGTTGCATCATTCATCATCGACCTAACCATGTCCATCAAGGATCGGTTGCGCCTCTCAGATACACCATTATGCTGTGGTGTATACGGCGGAGTCCATTGGGACAATATCCCATTGTCCCTAAGATAATCTTGAAACTCTTGACTTAAGTATTCACCACCCCGATCGGATCGAAGTATCTTAATACTTTTGCCAAGCTGTTTCTCTACTTCATTTCTGAACTCTTTAAATTTCTCAAAAGCTTCAGATTTGTGTTTCATCAAGAACACATACCCGAATCGTGAGTGATCATCGATAAAGGTGATGAAGTAGCTATAGCCTCCTTGTGCAAGAGTTGACATTGGTCCATATACATCAGTATGTATTAGACCAAGCAATTCTCCCACTGGATTACCTTTTCCAGAAAAGGGTAATTTGGTCATCTTGCCTTTTAAGCATGATTCGCATGTATAAAATGAACCGGGTTTAAATGATTCCAAAATTTCACATCGGTGTAATTTGGTCATGCGTTTCTTACTTACATGGCCAAGACGACAATGCCACGTGTAGGAGTCTATTCGATTATCTATTCGAGCACGTTTGTTGCTAACTTCGATATTGAAAATGTCGCCGGATAAATCTAACGTGTAGATACCATTGCACAAAGTTCCATTCCCATAAAGAACGCCATTTAAAGTTATGTAACAACAATTGTTACTAAAAGTTAAATGATAACCCTTTTCATTCAAACATGAAATAGATACAATGTTCTTTATTAACGAAGGAACAAAATAACAATTATCCAATTCTAAGACACGTCCTGTAGGGAGCTTTAGCAAATATGTTCCGATGGCAACAGCAGCAATCTTTGCTCTGTTTCCAACTCGCAAATTCGCTTCTCTCTTGACGAGTCTTCTTCTATTCCTTAGCCCCTATATGTCATTACATATATGTGAGCTACACCCAGTATCAAGTACCCAGGTGTTTGAGGAAATAGAGTGACATTCAATAACGAAGATACTTGAAGAGGATGGGGCATCGGATGCCTTCTCTTTCAAGGACTCAAGATAAACCTTGCAGTTTCTTCGCCAGTGACCCTCCTTGCCACAGTGATGGCAAGTGCCTTTTAGGGTATTTTCAGTCTTTTTGGCCTTTTTCTTCTTTCCCTTATTCTGTTCTTTGGCCTTCCTCTTAGAACCTTTCTTCGAGGAACCAACTAACACTACCGTCTTTCGATCCTGCTTCACAGAAGGCTCTACAGTCTTCAGCAGGTTGAGCAACTCAGGAAACTGGTCTGGAGTTGCATTTTCAGGAGGACGGTTGGGAAGTTGATCTTCAAGGACATAAGCAAGCTTCTCTGCCTTGAGGACTATCCTCAGGTTTCGAAGCCAGTCCATGAAGTTTGGCCCAGTCAGTTTATTGGTGTCCAAAATGGAACGCAAATTCAGAGAAGACATGATCGAGTGATTATCCTAGAAATACAAATTGAGCTTATGTGAGAAGAATGATAAAGAATGCATCAACATACATTAATTAAATCCTATTTATTTTTTTGAATTGAATAACCCTTTTTATCAATTCGGGAGATCGTAGGAACATCTCCAAATAGGTTGATATCCAACCATAGATAAGAACAACCATGGCTGTGACCATCAAGTTATTCTTAGCTATGAAGGTAGGTAATTATACCGATTACATATCACATATATGTAACTATCACTTTATGCTATCAACTAATTGAATGTTTGCATAAATCATTGGGTTGTTAACTCATTAACAAGTACGCAACATTATACATAGCACCCAACTGCACCTCTCTTTACATCGACCTTGGCTGTGGCACAACAAATCGATGCTCCAAGCTTAAGGCTGACCCATTAATCAAGAAATAGTTTTAATATGGTTGGAGCTCATTCAACCGTTTAGTCAGGCTTGGATGTGTCCAACAACCAAAACTAAGGATTGACCTCTGACTCCAACTATATTATTCATAAACTAATTCCATGGTTTGAACATGTTGAGGTTCAAGCCGGGCATGGATGTGTCCATCAACCCAAACGAGAAACAAAACTCCAGTTCTAACCATATTAATGGAAGGTGTTAGCCTTAATATTTTGTAAGGGGTTTTGGGTCTCATCCTTTCTTTTCAAAGCGCATTCATGACATATAATTATGTCATGACTAACGATTTCCTTAATAAAGTATGTATGTGACTTAATTTATCAAGTCTCATTAATTGGATTAGGAACCGGATTTCCTAATCCCGACTTCATACTTTATTTAAGGAATTGTTTTGGGAAATAATTGTCATAATCAATTTCGTAAATAATATGTTTAAGACTTTGATTTCTCTAAGTCAAATCTTATTAAATTAAGAGACAAATTCCCTTAATTCAACCACATATTATTTTCATGAAAATCTCATTTAAGAAAACTCTATAGGAAATCATTTTCCTAATTAATTTTGGAGACAACAATATGTAAGAGCATCACCTCTTAAATCAAATAAGGAAATTATCCTAAATTTCCAAGATTTGATCACATATTTTATTTATGGATTAATTAATTACAATAAATTGTTTTCTAAGGGTGGCTCCCCGAGGCTCAGATACCCAAAGAAAAGTAATTTGTCGTAAATCCAATTTGGTCCGCTCCCCGAGGCGTAATCAAATTAAACATGACAATTTTATTCAAAATGGGAAATTAAATTACAACAACTAACTTTAAGTTGGACGGCTCCCCGAGGCTCAATCCAAAATAAAGAATTTTGTTAATAATTTAAAACCAATTCAAATTTAATTGTCAATTAATGATCCATAAATTTGTCTAGACATTCTTGAAAGAAAGTGCCCAAAATTGTGAGGTTTCAAAATAGGTTTTCAGAATAATTGTAAGTTTCTGGTACAAAGAAAACTTACATGGAAAATTTCCAAAATAGGAAATTTCCAAAATTGGAAAGTTTCCAAAGATGGGAAGTTTTCACAATTATCATAAAATTTCAGAAACTAGGATATTTCAAAAGTTTGCGAAATTTCATGAGGATTTCCAAACTTTGAAATTCCTAAATCTAAAATTTATCATAATTGGAAAGTTTCCATAATTCGAAAATTTTCCAAAATTGAGATCATGACAAAGTTTTCCGCAAAACAATTATATGATTATGTCGAACACTAACCTTGCTCTGATACCACTGTTGGGACCGGGTGCATGTTGACATGGATACGGGTTCGTAATTTAAAAAAAATAATTACGTGCAGCGGAAGAATTAGCATAAATAATTTCTCAAATTATTTTAACCACGTATCTAGCATGCAACCTTATGATGTGTGGACATGATCATAAATTAAAATTTTACAGAAAGTAAACTAATTTACTCAATACCTCGCGTAACTCGAAGTAAGGGACGAGATCCAACCGTAGCGTCCCTTGGAAGCTTCGCCTCTATTCGCGTCCACGCCGAGTTCTCTTCAGGATGACTTCGCAAAGCCACGAGTTTCGTGCCGACAAGAACTACTAGATTCTCCAAAGGCACAACTAGAATATCAAGAGAGAGAGATGGAAACTAACCACCAAGTAACGGAATCAAGATTCCGTGAAGGAAGGAAGGAGTCGCGACCCGCTTCGTCTTGGTGGTGGCTCACGGCAAGGGAAGGTGGCGCCGACCCTAGAGGGATGGAGAGGGCGCCGGCCCTAGAGGGAGAGGGAGAGAAGGAGAGGAAGAGAGGCTAGGCAAGAATCCTTGATCATTTGAATTAATTTCCAAGCCTTGCCTTGGTGCCTTTATATAGTAGCCTCTTTATCGCCAAGTCTCCTTTTAACGGAATTAGTTTTCATAAGAAATTTATCTTATAAATTTTTCTATGAATTATTCCGTTATGCCAAGTTTTTATTATAACTTAATTTATAATAAAAACAAACACATCTCCCCTTTTATTATGGAATAAATTTTTTCAAGAAATTTACTATATAAATTTTTCTTATCATGGAAAAATCAATTCATAATTGATTTTATAAAATAAAATAAACCAATCCAAGGTTTATTTTAATTTCCATGAAAATAAATCTCTTTATATAAATTTTTATATAAATTTCTTTATATAAATTTATTTATCCATAATTTTATAAAACAAATCGCGCTTGATTTATTTTATAATTTAAACCAAATAAATTGGTTTCCCTCCTTGTTGTGGCCGACCAAACCAAAGAGGATGGGGACCCTCTTTGGCCGGCCAAACCAAGCCGCCTCCTCATGAATTAAACTCTTTTAATTCGTCCAATAAGCCTTCAAAAGACTTAGCCATTTTAAGCTTCCGATGCGCCTCTGATTAATTCAGATTCGACTTATTTCTCTTGATCGGAAAATCTAATTTTCAACTCGTTTTAAATCCCTCGGATTACTCGTAGTGCGTGTGACTAAATAGGCTTTCGATTTATGTTGGCCGTCTATAATTCATCAATTATAGAACGATTATGAGTGGCACCTAGTAGTACATCATGATCCCCAATTAATCGAAAGATCAACGGTTGACCTCAGAAATTATTCTGAAACCCTTCAGCAGCTCTAATGAATCGTGCCTCATTCCCTTCACCATCTTATACCCACTTGGTTCAGGACACGGTCTATGTGTGTCAGTCCCCACTAGGCTGACTACATCACACCTAGCCCAAGTAATGTCTTTCTCGTCCAACGAATTCTAATTACTCTCATGTTTCTGAGAGATTCATACTCGGAACATGTGATGCTCTGGCCAGAGGCTTCGAGTAACAATCCGACGATAGGCCTTGGGTATACATCTCCTCGCAAGGAGTGGTGAATCCTTTGTAGGCTGTTCAAACATCTTCGGGCACTTCGGCTTATACCCAATCATCCTGGGTCCACACCTCCTTGGAGATGCTTGCTTAAGATGTCAAAGTATAAGTCTTCATGACCAAGATGTCTTGAACACCGCAAGTCAAAGGAACATCGCACTTAAGCTGCAGTAAGAACTTCATTGACATATCTATATGTAGATTACCATATGAAGTTTTACAGCTAGTCACTCCAATGAACTAGTTCCCTTAACTAGCATTCATGTTTATTTCCGGACATCCCAATGTCACCAGCCAGTGAGAATCAGCTGATTAGAGAATAACCCATGCTAGTCTCAACAGAATTGATAGTGTCCGTATTTATCAATTCATTGACTAGGGATATTTTCAATACTTCACAATTGCACATGTAGAGATTATCACTAGTTGTGATTCCATCACAAATTCTCTCATGCTGTGAATTGTATTGTGGACATTCAGTAAATGAGTTTAAGATCCCAATCAAATACACAAACATGTATACTCAAATAGTGAATTTTCATTTATTATTAAAATAAATGTTTACAATCATAAGGCGATTGCCTTAGGACACTTCTCTCATATTACTAACAGCATCTCCCGTACTTAAGCCACGTCCCCCTCCTCGTTCGGCGGTCATGGGATATCCTTTGCAAAGGTTTGCGCCATTATCGGCTTCGGCCCATTGCGAGATTCAGGGGTCATGAAGACCTTTTCTAACGGGGGTGCTTATCCATACCTCGAGGGGGGTCAGTATCTGAGGTCGGTTATTGCGGGGACTCCACCCCCGAGGAGTGTAACGCCCGCTTTTTTTTTTCCTTTTCCTAAAGTGGCGTTACGTTAACATACTTAGTGCATGTAGACATCATAATGCAGCGGAAACCTTTAAACTTACACCTACATGCACTTACTACCATTTCTAGCATCATAACATGGGAATTGAGCATATTAACTTTATACTTAGCATCATATCATACTTAGTATCCTGTCATACTTTAGCATCATGTCATACTTAGCATCATGTCATACTTTAGCATCATGTCATAGAGTCACATTTAAGTACTTAATAGTAAAGGTAAAGTTCTATCATAAGACGAGCAACCATATTGCTCCTTGGCCAAGTCACTATCACACACATTCTTTGATGCCCTCCTGCTGCTTCCTTACTGTCCCCTTGCGTGATCTGCGGTATAAGGAAATAAGACTATAAGCACACAAGCTTAGTAAGACTCTTTTCTACTCACTAAAACCATTCATCACTTAATCATGAGCATCTTAAACATTAACATACTTAGTGCTTTACTCAGCACATAAGTCTTTATGAGCACTTAGCATACCTTTGACATGACTTGAACATAACTTAGTCACTTTCATAGCATAGCATATACATAAACATAAAACATTCATGGCTTGGCATAATACTTGGCATAGACATAAACATCATAAACATTCATAGTATGACATAATTCTTGGCATAAACATAAACATAATAACATAACCTCATAAACATTCCTAACATGAACCTAAATGAAATCATGGCATCCGAACTTAGCATAAACACAATTAAATCATGACAACATAACTTAGCATGGACATAAATATAATCATAGCATTCTATCCTAGCATAAACATAATTAAATCATGACATCATAATTAACATGAGCATAAATAAAATCATGGCATTCTAACCTAGTATAAACATAATTAAATCATGGCATCCTAAACTATCATGAACATAAATAAAATCATGGCATTCTAACCTAGCATAAACATAATCCTAAACTATCATGAACATAAATAAAATCATGGCATTCTAATTAACATAAACATAAATAAATCATGTCATCCTAAACTATCATGAACATAAATAAAATCATGGCATTTTAGCTTAGCATAAACATACATAAAATCATTTGCATAAACATACCTTGCATAAACTTACTTTGCATAATGTTCTTATCATAAGTATAATGCATAACATGGATGAATGCATGTGGCAATTGCATATATATATAAGGATGCTTAATCTTTAAAAACATGCTTTTAAATACTTTAACATAATCATAACATTCATTGGGCCCTGGCTTGTACCACATTCATTCATCATATGCGCGCATCCCTAAGTAAATACGAGGTAGCTAATCTCGACCTACTAGGATAAGGACAGCTTCATCGGTAGTCCCGAACCGTAAGGACAGCTTCATCGGTAGTCCGAACCGTGGACAGCTTCATCGGTAGTCCAGAACCGTGGACCTTACTTAGGTCCGGTACAAGCCCATAAAATAAAATAAAATGCTTTTACATGCTTTCTCATTCATCATCATTCATTCATCATACTTGTCATTCATCATCATTCATTCATCATACTTGTCATTCATCATCATTCATTTATCATACTTAACATCATCGTTATGCCTTAAAGGCATGTACTTTAACTTCATTCATATGCATACATACATCTTATTCATAAATCATGGCATACATACGTATCATTCATAAGACATGACATACATGCATATTATTCATAAAACATGGCATATCATTCATAAGACATGACATACATACATATCATTCATAAATCATGGCACATGTCTAAACATCTATGACTTAACATATAATTCATGACATACAAACTAAGGGTTTGGTTAACATAGAACTTCTTCCATCTTACTTAAGTATATATCTTGGTAACTCATACTCAAGCATCTTGGTAGGTTTAACCCAACCCTAGCCCTAGGTTATGCCCTTGGCCGAAAATCCCCAAGGAACCCTAGGTCCATGAACCTTCACATAACTTCCCAAACAACATCTCATACACATATACTAGGCCATAGGAACCCTTTGATCTCATACTTAAGGCCAACCCTAATCCTTTAGCCCTAATCTTACTCTTGGCCGAAACTTCAAGGTCATGGGGGTATGGAAAAATTCCATTAAAACCCCAAATCAATTACTTAAACACCAACCATACCTTACCATAGGGCCATTGGGACCCTTACTTGAAATAAGTCCTAACTTTCCACCCCCTTAGGGTACTTGGCCGAAACCTATAGGGTCTCTAGGCCATGTGAAAAATTCACATAACCACCCTCCATCTCCCTTATACCATGACAATACATGAACAAACACTTGAGGTTTTAAACCCAACCCTACACAAGGGTTCTTGTTGTTGGCCGAAACCCTAGGGTATCCTAGGGTACTCCAAAAATTCCCAAAAATTATTCTTAATCTCTAAACATCATCAGGGAACATTAAATAACATTATAAAGATTTTTAGCATCATTATGGACCCTAAAACATTGTGGCCGAAACCCATAGGGTCTCTAGGTGTTGATTTTGTTCCTTTCATGTTGGCCGAAACCCTAGGGTGTCCTAGGGTACTCCAAAAATTCCCAAAAATTATACTTAACCTCTACACATCATAAGGGAACATTAAATAACATTATCAAGATTTTTGGCATAATTATAGACCTTTAAATCATGGTGGCCGAAACCCACAAGCCTAAGGTTCTTGGTTTTCTTTTCTTTCAACATCAAATCCAAAAACTAACCAATATATCATGCTAAAAATCATGGAAATCATAAGGAACTATTATACCACAGGTGAGGGAGTCTTACCTTGGGTTTCTTGATTTTTCGAACCTTGAAAGGGAAGGAAATGGTAAGATCTTTGGACCCTTGAACCCCCTTGTCCTTGTATCCTTGGAAAACCCCTTAGATCTTGGAGATGAGACCCTCTTGTGGAGTTTATCCAAGGGAGACTCCTCCTTTGGTGTTCGGCTAGGATGAGGGAAGGAGGAGGAAGAAAATGCAAAGTGATGGAAAGAAAAGGTAACTCCCAAACCCCCCTCTTTATAGCTCATCAAGGAGGTAAATGAAGAGTTTCTCCATGACCCTTCATCTTCTTCTAAGCCTTAACCAATATCCACTTCATTCCCTCACAACATTCACTTGCTAGGTGAGTTGGTTAAGCATGCATGGTTGTTCAAGAGGTCCAAGGTTCAATCCTTAGTAGATGCACAATTTTTTTCCCACTTATTCTATTTTATTTTTCTTTTTATTTCCCCAAAATTCCGAAAATCCTCTAAAAATTCCCCCATAATTATTTTAATATTTCCTATTAAAATCCTTTATATTTATATTAATTTTCACCTAAAATCCACCAAAAATTTTGGTACTAAAAAGCCCATATAAGGCCCATTAGTGCCCTTTTTCCCAATTTAAATGAGAAAACATGGATTTTCTAGGCCAAAGTTCACATTAATATTTCTAGGTTCCTCAGAAAATTGTCTAGACATGCTTAATATTTTAAGAAAATATTAAGAGAATTTTCCGGGTCGTTACAAGGAGAGCTCGAGGTTTTCACATGCCATAGCTCCCGAGGGGCTCTCGGGGCCGAACCTCCCGGGGTGCTCCCGAGAGGGATCTCCAGCTGCCCTTCCCGGGCGCGTAGCATTCGGGGATTCCCAGGACCCAGGAAGGAGGTTGTCTCAACCTACTGCTAGTATGCCGGACAGTTTCTTCATCCTTCGTCCTGGTCAGGGCTCATTCAACCCTATCACTTAGAATTAATCTAATTGGACAGGGATAACTTACCTGTATTATTCTTGTTTAATCCTTAGCCTATTTAATTCAAAGTCAAATCTATTGACTAAATCAAATAAATCGGTTCTGGTTTGTATCAGACTGATCAAGTTTAGCCAATTAATGATTTGAACCGGATTAGGTTTGATTGGACTAATTTGGTCTGGTCAAACTAACCAATGATTTGAACTTGATCTGGGTCGAGTTGGATCAACTTGGTCTGGTTCAAATGAATCAACTTAATCTAATTTAATTAATTCGGATTTATCAAAATAAATCCAACTCATTGAATTAAATAAGGCCCAAATCCAATTTAATTCAAATCCAACTTTACCATATACATGATAAAACATATAAATATTTTATTAGTGATCGACATCATGCATTAAAAAAAACTTTAATCTTTGTTTTTTGTTTTTTTAATGCTATAGTGTATCATGCAGAAAAAAATATAACAATTTTTTTATTATTATTTAAAGCATAAAACCAAAGCTTAGGGATTTTTTTTCGACGAAAGAAATTTATGTTTCATTTTTCTTTGTCGCTGCCCACGCTCACTTGACCTCCACTATGATGTGGATGCCGACCAAGGGAGGGGATCAACATAAGGGTCAGTCTCAGCGGCAGTCAATATCGTCGTGATTTTTTCTCCGCAATGATTGCGATTGCCAGCGCATGAGGCAAATGCTAGTGTGAAACATGGCAGAGTGGGATCGTCGGTTTATGACGCTAACAGTTAGTTTGTTGACTTGAAAGAAAACCGCTACACAAAGCCGTGATTTCTATGCGAAGTGATTTCATGCTACTTAGAATCTTATTGCTCTGATACCATTGTAGATTATAATGCATGAAACGTAGAATAAAATTCTGTAAAAACTTATAGCGAATCTCCCGCAAATCGTGAGCAATTGAAGACAGAGAAAATACCGTTGGAGGAAGTCTCTTTTACCGTCGACAAGAAGATTACGATGAACGCTTGTCGTATAGTCCACAAATCAAATCCTTTTTTCTGAATGATCCTCTGCCAGACGACTAAATTGCTCTTCTCTTGGACGCACCCTTTCTTTTTTATAGTAAAGGGTGGGGGGGGGGGGGGGGGGGTGGGGAAGTGAGCAACGTGGGTTTGCCCACGTCCCCGATGCTCCCATCTCAGTTGCTTGGGCAGATGCAATTGAGACGCCTCGCATGCAGAGAGGCACCCAGGAAAGTATACAAACATGGGTGTGCAGTATATCAAATATATATATACACACACACATATACACACATACGCTCTCTACTCTCGTTGCGCGACTATGCGCAATTTTCACTATAGTAGTTTTTTTTAATTTTTCTATTGTAGCAATGACGGACGTTAAATATGTATTAAAATAATTATGAAACCATAGCTGCTATAATATGATCGTAATTTGCTTAATTACATTGTAACAACTACGAGTTTGTAGCTGCTACAACTCAGACTTAACGTTACAGCAACTACGGACTCGTAGCTGCTACATTGTGATTGAACAAATCATGATTACATTGTAGTAGCTACGATTCCGTAATTAGTACAACACAGATATAATATTCTCATAATTTCTACAACATGATTGAACAAATTATTATTATGTTGTAGCAGTTACGGTTCCGTAGCTATTGCAACAAAGACTATAATCTTGTAGCAGCTACGGACTCATAACTATTATAACGTGATTAAGCAAATCATGACTATATTGTAGCAGTTAGAAGTTCGTAATTGTTTCAATATAGACTTAATATTGTATAGTAACAGCTACAAGTTAATGTTCGTTATTACTACAATAGAAAAAAAGTATGCTACAATGAAAATTGTGTGCACTCATGTAACAAGAGTTAAGAGCGTATCAAATACGTGTGTATGCAATGAGATCGGATGAGATAGTCACTTTCATAATTAACCGATTTGAGTAGTTAATATTTGGATTAAAAAACAATGCATATTATTTTTTAAAATAAAAAGCTAAACAGAAAAATAAATATTCATCATTAATAGTTTATCAATAATAATTCATCATTAACTATATAAGCTTATTTTATGTGTGGGTTGAATAATCATCCTATTGTAAGATGATTATCTTCGTGTTCTTTACCAAAGGGCGTATCCAACTATTCGTAATTACCGAAAGAAGTACCATGGTTTCTATTATACCAAAGGGCGCATCCTATATAGTGAAGTTACTTTTATACCCCTCCCGCCAAAGAATGGCTTTATCAAACACATTTTCGAGACAACCGAACCACTTTATCAATAAAATATTAATTTGTAGTTCGGATGGGTACCACCACAACTCCAATGGAGGTAAGCACGCTAACTTCAAAGCTATAGGCAACAAATCACGATCTACGAGACGATTGCTTACCACTAGGGACCCAAGGACCCTATATAGCTCACTAACTGCTGGGCCTGATAATAGAGGATTTCAGGCCCTAAACGGTAACTTTTTTTTTACAGTTATTTTACAAATAACTTAGGTATATTTTTTGTATTTCAAATATATAACACATATCAAAATTAAAAGGAAATTTTTAATTCTCAAATATTTATCTGATTTTCCACAAATCAACCTGAAAATTAGAGGGATCAGAGGAATTTGTTTTTTGTTTTTTATCAAATATTTCAGGCCCTCGAATGATTTTCACAAATTTACCGAGGACCTGAAATAAAGATATTTCAGGCCCACGTCGGGCCTGAAATAAAGTTATTTCAGGCCCGACGTGGGCATGAAAGAAGACAATTCAGGCCCAGCGTGGGCCTGAAATAAAAATATTATTTGAGGACCACCCTTAACCATATAATATTTTGACTTCATCCCCCAAGTTGGATTACATATTTTATCCCTAAACCCTAAAATACTCTCTCCAAACCTAACCCCTAACTACTGATAATGGTTTTGTAGAAATCCAGATATGGGAGGTCAGCAAAACACACTGATGGAACTAAACTACACCTATAGCTTTGGACAAAATTATAATTTGAGGTTTAGGACACCTAAAATACTTTCTCCAACCTCAACCCTAACTACTGATAATGGTTTTTCAGAAATCCAGATATGGGAGGTCCATCAGTGGGTTTTGAGCAAAACCCATGATATTCAGTAAACTACACCTATAGCTTTGGAAAAAATATAAATTTGAGGTTATGGACACCTAAAATACTTTCTCCAACCTCATCCCTAACTGTTGATAATGGTTTTTCAGAAATCCAGATATGGGAGGTCCATCAGTGGGTTTTGAGCAAAACCCACTGATGCAACTAAACTACACCTATAGCTTTGGAAAAAATATAAATTTGAGGTTATGGACACCTAAAATACTTTCTCCAACCTCATCCCTAACTGTTGATAATAGTTTTTCAGAAATCCAGATATGGGAGGTCCATCAGTGGGTTTTGAGCAAAACCCACTGATGGAACTAAACTACACCTATAGGTTTGGAAAAAATATAAATTTGAGGTTATGGACAGCTAAAATACTTTCTCCAACCTCATCCCTAACTGTTGATAATAGTTTTTCAGAAATCCAGATATGGGAGGTCCATCAGTGGGTTTTGAGCAAAACCCACTGATGGAACTAAATTACACCTATAGCTTTGGAAAAATTATATATTTTAGGTTATGGACACCTAAAATACTTTCTCCAACCTCATCCCTAACTGTTGATAATAGTTTTTCAGAAATCCAGATATGGGAGGTCCATCAGAGGGTTTTGAGCAAAACCCACTGATGGACCTCCCATATATGGATTTCTGAAAAACCATTATCAGTAGTTAGGGTTCAGGTTGGAGAATGTAAATTAGGTGTCCGAAACCTCAAATTATAATTTTGTTCAAAGTTATAGGTCTAGTTTAGTTCCATCAGTGGGTTTTGCTGACCTCCCATATTTGGATTTCTACAAAACCATTATCAGTAGTTAGGGGTGAGGTTTGGAGAAAGTATTTTAGGCTTTAGGGATAAAATATGTAATCCAACTTGGGGGAAGAGGTCAAAATATTATATGATTAAGGGTGGTCCTCAAATAATATTTAATTCAGGCCCACTGTGGGCCTGAAATGTTTTTATTTCAGGTCCACGGTGGGCCTGAAATAAAGTTATTTCAGCCAACGTGGCCTGAAATAGATTTCAGCCGGGTGGGCCTGAAATAAAGCTATAGGTTGGAGAAAGTAGGGATGAGGTTGGAGAAAGTATTTTAGGTTGGAGAAAATATTATCAACAGTTAGGGATGAGGTTGGAGAAAGTATTTTAGATGTCGATAACCTCAAATTTATATTTTTTCCAAAGCTATAGGTGTAGTTTAGTTCCATCAGTGGGTTTTGCTCAAAACCCACTGATGGACCTCCCATATCTGGATTTCTGAAAAACCATTATCAACAGTTAGGGATGAGGTTGGAGAAAGTATTTTAGGTGTCCATAACCTCAAATTTATATTTTTTCCAAACCTATAGGTGTAGTTTAGTTCCATCAGTGGGTTTTGCTCAAAACCCACTGATGGACCTCCCATATCTGGATTTCTGAAAATCCATTATCAGTAGTTAGGGTTGACGTGCTAGAAACTATTTTAGGTCTCAGAAACCTCAAATTATAAATTTGTCAAAAGCTATAGGGCTAGTTTAGTTCCATCAGTGGGTTTTGAGCAAAACCCACTGATGGACCTCCCATATCTGGATTTCTGAAAATCCATTATCAGTAGTTAGGGTTGAGGTTCTAGAAAGTAGTTTAGGTGTCCTAAACCTCAATTATAATTTTTTCCAAACCTATAGGTGTAGTTTAGTTCCATCAGTGGTTTTGAGCAAAACCCACTGATGGACCTCCATATCTGGATTTCTGAAAATCCATTATCAGTAGTTAGGGTTGAGGTTCTAGAAAGTATTTTAGGTGTCAGAAACATCAAATTATAATTTTTTCCAAACCTATAGGTGTAGTTTAGTTCCATCAGTGGGTTTGAGCAAAACCCACTGATGGACCTCCCATATCTGGATTTCTGAAAATCCATTATCAGTAGTTAGGGTTGAGGTTCTAGAAAGTATTTTAGGTGTCAGAAACATCAAATTATAATTTTTTCCAAACCTATAGGTGTAGTTTAGTTCCATCAGTGGTTTTGAGCAAAACCCACTGATGGACCTCCATATCTGGATTTTGAAAATTCATTATCATAGTTAGGGTTCAGGTTCTAGAAGTATTTTAGGTGTCAGTAACCTCAATTATAAATTTTTCTAAGCTATAGGCTAGTTTAGTTCCATCAGTGGGTTTTGAGCAAAACCCACTGATGGACCTCCCATATCTTGATTGTGAAAAAACATTATCAACAGTTAGGGATGAGGTTGGAGAAAGTATTTTAGGTGTCCTAAACCTCAAATTATAATTTTCCAAAACTATAGGTGTAGTTTAGTTCATCAGTGGTTTTTGAACAAAACCCATGATGGACCTCCCATATCTGGATTTCTGAAAATCCATTATCAGTAGTTAGGGTTGAGGTTCTAGAAAGTAGTTTAGGTGTCAGAAACATCAAATTATAATTTTTTCCAAACCTATAGGTGTAGTTTAGTTCAATCTGTGGGTTTTGAGCAAAACCCACTGATGGACCTCCCATATCTGGATTCCTGAAAATCCATTATCAGTAGTTAGGGTTGAGGTTCTAGAAAGTATTTTAGGTGTCGGAAACCTCAAATTATAATTTTTTCCAAACCTATAGGTGTAGTTTAGTTCCATCAGTGGGTTTTGAGCAAAACCCACTGATGGACCTCCCATATCTGGATTTCTGAAAAACCATTATCAGTAGTTAGGGTTGAGGTTGGAGAAAGTATTTTAGGTGTCCTAAACCTCAAATGATAATTTTTTTCAAAGCTATAGGTCTAGTTTATTTCCATCAGTGGGTTTTGCTGAAAACCCACAAATGGACCTCCGATATCTGGATTTCTACAAAACCATTATCAGTATTTAGGGGTGAGGTTGGAGAGAGTATTTTAGGGTTTAGGGATAAAATATGTAATCCAACTTGGGGGATGAAGTCAAAATATTATATGGTTAAGGGTAGTCCTCAAATAATATTTTTATTTCAGGCCCACGTTGGGCCTGAATTGTCTTCTTTCAGGCCCACCGTGGGCCTGAAATAAATGTATTTCAGGCCCACGTTGGGCCTGAAATAACTTTATTCAGGCCCACCTTGGGCCTGAAATAAAGTTATTTCAGGCCCAACGTGGGCCTGAAATTATAATTTGAGGTTTGTAACACCTCAACTCCACTGAAGGACCCATTGATGAGGTTGGAGAAAGTATTTTAGGTGTCGGAAACATCAAATTATAATTTTTTCCAAACCTATAGGTGTAATTTAGTTCCATCAGTGGGTTTTGAGCAAAACCACTGATGGACATCCCATATCTGGATTAATGAAAAAAAATTATCAACAGTTAGGGATCAGGTTGGAGAAAGTATTTTAGGTGTCGGAAACCTCAAATTATAATTTTCTCCAAAGTATAGGTGTAGTTTAGTTCCATCAGTGGGTTTTGAGCAAAACCCACTGATGGACCTCCCATATCTGGATTTTTGAAAATCCATTATCTGTAGTTAGGGTTGAGGTTCTAGAAAGTATTTTAGGTGTCGGAAACCTCAAATTATAAATTTTTCCAAAGCTATAGGGCTAGTTTAGTTCCATCAGTGGGTTTTGAGCAAAACCCACTGATGGCCCTCCCATATCTGGATTTCTAAAAATCCATTATCAGTAGTTTGGGTTGAGGTTGGAGAATGTAGATTAGGTGTCCGAAACATCAAATTATAATTTT
The DNA here is from genome assembly GCA_024364735.1 of Boesenbergia rotunda. Taxonomy (NCBI): domain Eukaryota; kingdom Viridiplantae; phylum Streptophyta; class Magnoliopsida; order Zingiberales; family Zingiberaceae; genus Boesenbergia; species Boesenbergia rotunda. The sequence goes on from JAGFNQ010002766.1 coordinate 152,166, forward strand.
TTCCAAACCTATAGGTTTAGTTTAGTTCCATCAGTGGGTTTTGCCCAAAACAGTGCATAACCCAACAGTGACAGAATATATCATCCTATAGGTTTTCCTATATCTGATTTATATAATATATATTGTTGATTAGATTATATAATGATTTTTAGAATAATAATCTATATTTACCTACAAGATGTGACAGAATAGATCATTTGACACACAACAGTGCAGCAACTGGCACACAACAGTGCATTATCAGTTATTATATCTGACCGTATCACTTGGCACACAACAGTGCAACAACTGGATTTGAATAAACATCACCCAATTGTTTTGTTTTTGTTGACAATATATTATATAGAATAACAACATCTACATAATCATAACAACATCCACATAAGGAGATTTTTCCATACAAATGGATGTCAATCAACAGCAATGGATTTTTACATCACCAATACAGTTTTCAGATTATCTCAAGTTTTACAAAACATGTCTCTCAGAATATTAACTGTCAGCTCAAATCTGATTCTACTCATGTCTCCTTGTTTGAAATCCATCTTCTCATCATATAGGAGACATCGAACATATTGCATGACAAAGAAGGCACAGTCCACGCTGAAATTAACAAACACTTTTTTAGATTTCAATAAGTGGGTTTATAAAATACTTTCTTATTTTAAAAAATAAGAAAGTTCTTCCTCTTAGTTACCTATGTTCTTGTTGGGGACATTTTTGTCTGACGGAGGGCCATTTGTCCAAGGGATGATGACTTTGTAGATACGGATGAATAGCCGTAAGTTCCTCGCGAGTATATTGTTTAAGTTCTTTTACCTGTCAAACATATCATGAATTTATTAATCACCATCAATGACATTTTAGAGAAAATGATGACCATATATAAGAATAAAGGAAGGTAGCTTACCGCTGTGTCAAATTCATGCTTATATTTACGACCACTAGCAAGAGAATTAAAATGATTAAAAGTCATGGATTCTGTATCCACCGCCAACAAGTGAAAGTGTGTATTATCACTGCACAAAGGGATTAAAATAAATCTAAACCCTTGTTCAAGCATATCAGTCCCTAATCTTAGGTATTTGTGGAGACAAAAATTGATGGATAGCTTCTACTCAATTGAATCTACCTAGATTGTCATAATCATCTACTATATCTACAAGACCTAGAGGAACCTTATATGTACTAGACGAAAATAAAACACAAACAAATATATACAAAATATAAAATTTACACACTAATAACACATCATCTTCTGATTCAACACTTTTAGAAAAATGTTTAAGTAACTCCTCAAGTCTTGTTCTTGTAGGTTGTTTTTCTTTTGAGAAGTAAGTACGATAGAGGTCACCCGATGCTTTAGTTGAATTAATAGGGACCGAAACACCACGGTCCACTATACCCAGTATCAAAGCAACATCTCATCTGGAGAACGCAACCGGTACACCTGAAACAATTACAATATTTAGTTATCATCAAGAATATAGGCTTGAAATTATTCCACGTTGGGTCTGAAATGATTTCAATTCAGGCCCGATGTGGGCCTGAAATGAATTCAATTCAGGCCCGACGAGGGCCTGAAATGAATACATTTCAGGCCCGACGAGGGCCTGAAATGAATACATTTCAGACCCGACGAGGGCCTGAAATGAATTCATTTCAGGCCCGAGGTGGGCCTGAAATGTATTCATTTCAGGCCTACCGAGGGCCTGAACTAAATTAACTTCAGGCCCTCGGTAGGCCTGAAATGATTTTATTTCAGGCCTACCGAGGGCCTGAAGTCATTTTCACTTCAGTCCCTCAGTAGCCCTAAAATGAAATGATTAAACTTTATCAAAAACTAATCATTTCAGGCCATCTATATTACTGTCTTATCTTACTATAGATACTATAGATATTGTCTACAATTCATAACTAAAACTATTACCTGAGAATTTAAAACCTTGCGAGGTTGAATCCCAACTTTCAAATATATTAACCAAAATTCCACGGATATGCTGCATTTCTTGTATGTCCAGGAAAAAACTGAAAGGCGACCCTTTGATCTTCGCAATGTGTCGATCATTTAAAATGTCAAATTCTTCAAAAAATTGTTTAAAGTGGCCTAAAACACTGCACCAACGTAATTTTTGTCCAATGTCATCTGAATCCTACAGTTTATATACAGTACAAATTTATTCAGCAAAATAATTTTAAACATGTTGACAAACAATGCTGGTTTGACCTAAGCATATCGCTAACATACCTTGGTGGATAATGCCAAGGAAGAAGACGCTGAACCACCTACAGACCTTTTGCCTGACATTATCAAATAAATCCAACGTGCAGAAACCCTAACCCCTTGGTGTATTATGCCGATCAGTCTCCACTTCAACGTTAACACTAAAACCCACCTCAGGATCACACAGAAACGCTTTCGAGCAATGCCTAGGTTTTGGTTGTCCGCAGGGATTCGGGGGATGAGCTCGCGACTATATCACAGCTAGGGCACGTAGGACTGCAAGAAGGCGAGTTCTTGCGCTGAGAGAGGTTGAGAGTGAGCTTTTATCCGAAATGAAGGACTTCCATTTACGTTGTTGCGCTGAGAGAGAACGGAGAAAATTTCCACTGCTACCCATCCGAACCACAAATTAATATTTTATTGATAAAGTGGTTCGGTTGTCTCGAAACTGTATTTGATAAAGTCATTCTTTGGCGGGAGGGGTATAAAAGTAACTTCACTATATGGGATGCGCCCTTTGGTATAATAGAAACCATGGTACTCCTTTCGGTAATTACGAATAGTTGGATACGCCCTTTGATAAATTGCCGTATAATTAGTTCTGAGATTATAGGAAGAGGATTAAATTATGAGATTAATTTATAATTATTATTAAATAACTAAAAGATAAGGTTTTTTTAAAAAAAATTATATACCCATAAAAAATTAATTTATATCTTATTATAATAAATTTATCATCTATCATCCTAGACACCATGTGGAAGTCGAATTGAATCACCATTCTAGATAGCAAAAGACGATTCATTCATTTCAGTGTCTCTGTCAATCAGTCCCAGATCAAGTTGAATAAGATAAATTATGAAAATTAGTAGTCTAAATATTATGACTAATGCGTGGAGAGGATGAAGATACTGATTTTCTAAATTTAATTTGAGATTTCAAGATGATAAATCCACACGCTAAGTGAATCACCCTCCTAGCTCGGTCAAAGAAAAGAGTCAACAAGGACAGAATTATTTAACTGGGATATTAAATTAATCAACACTGACACATTACAAATCAAGGCCCTATGGCTATATTTGTTATGTTAAATCGCTAGTACACATAACAGACTCGTAGTCACAGCCTCGCTTAACCCGAGATTTAAAAAAAAAGGCCTTTGAGCAGTTTCATGTTTGTCTTCATTCCTGCAAAGAATTTTTTTGAACTCCATGGCCACGCAAGGACACTGACTGAGTCCTTTCTCAAATCTAGGCTTTCAATGCACTTCTATCCATGGTAAACAGTAGATTAATAATGGTTGTCTAGCTAATTCAATTGGAATTATTAATTCATAAGATAGAATTTAGAAATAGTAAAATACACCTCAAATCTAAAAATAATACAATGAACTTCCATATAAAAATGAACAATATAAATTGTTCTCTCGACCTAACTAACTAAAGCAATGTAATAACTATGTAATATTATTCAACTTACTTTTAGAATACTTTAATGATTTTGACTATGTAAAAATATATAGTAGATGCCTTTGAGATCATGATTAGAGAATAGTTATTTCTGAAAATAAATCAAAATAAAGAATAAATAAATTAAATAGTTCACATTTTAGAAATATAATTTTAACCAAATACTACAAAATTATACTTCAAGTACTATATTTACATATAGCTCAGGAACAGTGATGCAATGGTTAAATTGTTTAATAAATAATCAAGAAATATAAAATTTGAAATTCATCCACGGCTAAGAATTTTCTCAAGTATAATTAACTAAATTTATTAATACTCAATTAACAAAACTACTAAGTTTTCAACTACAAGGGAATCAAAAAGCAAAACAGAGAGCTTGCTCTGCTACACGATACTGCAAGCTCCGGAGTAATCCTCGCAGGAGTAATAACAACACGAACCCACCGCCGGCGGAGGCATAACCGGAGAGTACATGTACCCGCTCTGCAGCACCGGAAACGCAGCGTAGTACTCCCCGCCGTAGCTCATGCTCGGTTGCATCGAGCTGTAGCTCACCCCATACGACGGCATTTGCAGCGGGTAGTAGAACGCCGACGGCAAAGGAAGAGCTCCCACCCCTACGGCATCGGAGAATTCTTTATTATTATCGTACTCTCGCTGCGCCGGCGCTACTTCAGCTCCTGATTCACTTTTGCTCCTACTCTTACCGCCGTTGTGGTTAGTACTGTTGTCCTTTTCCGCCTTCTTCGCCTTATTTTTGCCCCCGCCGCCGCGGCAGACGCCACCACCGTCGCCTTCTTCTCTTCTTTGTTCTCGGAAGCAGGCGGAACGATTTCTTTCTTCTCGAGTACAGTAGTACTTCCAGTTTCCGGCGATGGCGGCTCGTTGGGCTTCTTCTTGTTCTTTTTGTCAACGACGGCCTCTTTCTCTTCGGCGGCGGCGGGAGGCGGCGTCTTCTCCGGCCAGACCTCGGCGTGCTTGCCGAGCTTGATGAGGAGGCGCTTGATGAGCACCTCCGCTTCCACGTTGCCAGTCACCACCACCTTGTGCTGCTGCGAATCCACCGTCGTCTTGTAAACCCCTGAATCAATCAACACGACCAAAACGGGAAATTGTGTATTAATTAGTCACAGTAATCTCTTTTTATATATATATATACCTTCCATGGTTTGGAGGACCTTCTTGACCTTTTTCTCGCAGCCTTGGCAGTGGATGGAGACCTTGAGAATCCAAGTCTGGATCATGCACCAACAAAATCAAAGACGAAGAGAATGTATTGATTTCTAGATAGAAAGTTTAGGTGGGGAAGGGGAATTAACGAGCGAGTACCTGATACTTGAGAGGCTCTGCACACTCTTCGGCTGTTGCCATGGCTAACAACGACAGCAACTAGCCAACTAGGGCTAGGGTTTGGGCTTGGCTGGTGAAAAGAGGTGGTTAATTTGGGGCACGCAGTGGCTGCTCATAGCATGATATATATAGAGAGAGAGAAGGAAGGGGGAGTATTCCTCGATCGTATCGGGGTATGTATGCATGGCAGAACAGAGCAATCTGGTACTGGCGTATGAGGATGATGCATCTGATTACGGCTGGTTCTTCCATTTTGCGGGGTGACAAAAAAGATACCCGTGAGTTGATTGCAGTATAAATCAGAAAAAATAGGTACCAATGCAGTGAGATTGAATTATTATGTCAAGCATAATGAAGTAGGTAACAGATGAATTTGAAATGATCGATTCGGATTTATTGAAATTTTTCATCGATCGTCGAGGATAAATCAGAAAGTGCTTATGGTGGTAGTTCAAAAGTTCATCGTCCCAGGAATCACGTCTCATTTGAAGAAAAAATTTCTATAAAATACGTCGAAACTGAGGATCAAACTATAGATGCCTAGTATGAGTGGTAATTTTTGATTCGGATATCAAATTAGATGATTTACCTATTAAATTAAAGTTCATCCCTAGGTCTATGATCCATTACTCAATGGAATCAATAATAAATCAGTTTCGAATTTAAAAATATCGTCTAGTATCTTTCCGATATTTTTATTTTTATTATTATTAGTAAGTTTTTATTTTAGAATTTAAGGGTATTTTTGTCTTTTAATAGTTAGGATTTTGATTTATTTAAACTTCTATTAGAGATACTATTTGCCAATTTCTCATATCTATGATTCCTCTTTGAACTTTTGCCCCTAGAATAATCACTATTATATACCATGTCAAATTATGTGAGTTTAAAATGATTGGGGTCAACCGGTAAGGTCCTTTAACTTTAGGGATAGTAGATTATATACTAAATAGGTTATACACACGAGTTTCTTTTATTAAATTCATTATTCTAATGTGCTACAAATTAGTTTGATTTATAAGGTTGATGCCGCTTAATTAGTTAAGTTACTGATGTGGAGAATATTCGAAGCTCCCATGTGTTTAAGAATGTCAATAGCTAAAACTGAGATGGAGATCAAAATTAAGATATGTTAATGGAATCATCCCCCTCACTCAGAGACTCGGAGTACCCAAGGTGAGCCGAGCGAACATTCAGCTCCATTGCTTTGAAATAATGGTCTTTACCGATCCGATGATCCTCTTGGTTCCGTCGACCAATGATCCTTTCAGCTTTGACCAATGATCCTCTCGGCTTTCACCGATAGGACATTCGACTCATTCTTCTTGGCCCCGCCAATTCAATGTCTCTCTCGGCCTTGTCGATTCGATGCTCTTTACTTAATAGGCCATGCCCCTTGGCCCAACTCCCTCAATATTAAGTGGGTTGGTGTAGCACATAGGACAACACGTGGATTGATATAACACATGAGATAGCACGTGTATTGTCAGAACATGTGGAGTAGTGTGGCTGTCACAGCGTGATTCCATAAGATCCTCTATAGTATAGAACATGAATGATATGACCCTCTAATACGATGGCGTTATGACGATGTGACATTTTCTCTACTGGGATGCAACCTCTCGTTAATTAACATATGAAAAGGTATAAAGTCTCTTTTCCACGTTATGGATTTATATAGGCATGCAGTCATGACAGAGACCACGTGGCGAGTAGATTACTTTGAAAGCAGTTGGTGATTGGTAAGTAATATGTATTTTTTGTGTATTTAAGTTCAAATTTTGCTAATGTATGATATTTTTACTACAATATTCTCCCAGACGGTCACCAAGTCTCAGCTTACATAATAGAGAAATTCAAAGAATGATTGTCCTCGACTGCTACTACGTGAGACTACGTGGAGTAGGATATGAAGAATTTTTACTATGATGAATTTTTGGTAAGTAGTTTGGATATAAATTTTATTTAATGTTAAAACTAGCATGATACTCAATATATATAGTTTTTTACAGAAGAGATATATTTGGGTGGAGGGCCAAGAGGAGGAATTTAAGAAAACCTTGCATGACTATTGCTCCAAATTGTACAGGGGCATGCTATACAAGCGGAGAAAGAAGGAAATTAGGCCTTTTGAGATCCCTGAGACAGTTTGGGTCCCATGGAGAGCCATCTGGGATGCCCAGCATTGGAAAGATAATGCTGCATTGCTCGAGACAATAACAACTCGGAGCTTACTGGCCCCAGCACCGGATCCAAAAAACATACTGTTGGATCTCGTTCCATTGTCCAACATGCCACTAACTTGGTAAGTTTTTATTTAAGTTTAATAAACTTTCATTTTATTTTATTTTTGATATTTTTAAATACTATATTTTCTGTAAACAGGCTATTCAGTTATAGAGACCTCCCACTAGTTGGGAGGTATTCAATAAAACCCATAAGAAGAAAGATGGGTCATTTGTCGATCAACGCTCCTTAGCAATCAATGTAAGAAGTATATTAACTTTAGTATATTTGTTTTAACATTTTATAAAGATTAATTTAATTCTTTTTTCACAGGAAGCAATGACCACTAGAGTTGCACAGGCGTCTCAGCCTACTGCAGAGGGGGAGGGTTCACAACCTCTTTTCACCGACCAGGTGAATGACATTTACTATAATGAAGGAGGAAGACCGCCCTATACGGCCTGGGCTCTCAGACAAAAATTACATATGATCAAATGAGAGCTTCAGGGGTTAGAGGACGCCCAAGTTCCTCCTCCTCCTCCTCTAGTGAGGTACGTTAATTATGGGAGGAGAATGATGCTCTACGGACTTGACTCACGACAATGGAGACGATATGGGTTGAGAGGGATGCAAAGCTGAGGGAACTGCGAGTCCGCTAGACACACACTGAGGCGTTAGTATGTTATATGCAAGCTTTTGCAACAACATTATCGCCAATGTCACAGATGTCTGCCCCTCATTGTTTAGAGTCTCAGGAGACGTAGGATCTTGAGGATACCCCTGATGAGTAGAGACATTTTTATAGTATGCTATATTTTTTCTTTGCATTTACTAAATCAAATTATTATACTATTTGGTTTGTTATTACATGCATCACTAAATGTATCTTATTTTTTCATTTTTGTTTACAAATTTTGCATTTTGAGAGTCGAATTCAGAAATTGGTTTGGTTGAAAGGTATGTATATTTGTATATTTTACATATCATTAAATGTTATTTAGATTTTGTATATTAGTTACGATGACTAGTTATGTTTTTTCTTAAATTACTTTATAATTATATTTCACTTTTATTTATATCGTTTATCTTCTTTTATGCAAGAATGATGTCTTTTTTGATCCAGTTTTGATGTGTCTATCTTCTACTAGACTATTTCTTCATGTATGTATTGACTACTGCTTTTTGGATATGTTAAGTTTTGATAAAAAAAAACTTTGTATGTGTTGCTTTAATTTGGATTTGGATATGGATTTGTATTGACCCAGTTTTTTGGATATGAGAATTTTATACAGTTAATGGTTTTATTGTTTTGTATGCGTTGGATTATATGCTATATTGCTTTGGATATGTATTCAGATATGTGTTGTGATTTGGATATGTATTTGTATTAAATGTAAACATGGTAATTGAGAAAACTAGGGAAGCTGCGCGCTGGAAAAATATCATCATTAACGACAGATATTTACCATATCTGTCGTTATTGACTATTCCATCGTTAATAGCGACGGATTATTGACTAGGGAAGCTGCGCGCTGGATTATATGCTATATTAGCGATGGATTATTGACTATTCCATTGTTAATAGCGACGGATAAATCGATTATTCGTTGCAAATTGCGATGGATCTTTGACTTTCCGTTGCTATCTATGCAAAAGGTCCACTGCTTGTTTCTTAGCAATGAATAGGCCAATTATTCGTCACTATTAACGATGGATAATTAGATTATCCATCACTAGTTTCGATAATATAGCGACGGAACAATTTGATTACGTCACTATAATACCGTAAATGACCTCTGGTTTCCATTATTTAGCGATGGAATATTTTTGTATACGTCGCAAATAGCGATGGATTATTTATTTACTATCCTTCGGTATTAGCGACAGCTAAAAATGTTCCGTCGCCATCCTCGGCTATGATGGTGTTGTAGTTGACAATGTTGTTTCCGTCACTAATCCATCACTATTTACATTTAGCGACGAATTAGCGATGGAATTAGTCCGTTGCAAAAGCCTTTTTTTTTGTTATGAGACCAGATTGAATCATATTGGTTCGAATTGATTGAATGAGCTTTGGTTTGTTCAATAGGTTTGAGTCTGAATTAAATAGGCTAAAGTTTAAACAAGAATGACATAGGTAAGACATCCTTATCCAATTAGATTAGTTTTAATGAGGACAATGGACCAATCTAAGGATTTGATTTCCCAATCAGCGAGTCCAGTGTGTCAGTTAATTGGAGCTCCTTAGAATAAAGAAAATTTATTTTTCTTATTTGCTTATAGATTCTGTGTTTATTCTATACATATATGTGAATTGAATTGAACTGATTTTATTACTAGTTTGTCAGTTTTGTACTAACATTGTAATTTTCGATTCTAGATGCCAAAGATCATATGCACGATGACCCGTTATGATGTGTAATGAAACGAGTTGAGGAAGGTAATTGGGGAGATAGAGTATAACCTAGTTTATCGACTCCAAGGACATATTGGATGACTAGATTGATTGTTCTAGAAACTCGAGCAGGAAGAGTTTTCAGTCGTGAATAATTATAGGATCGGGGCATTAATTCGATCATTGTCGAGATGGGCCGGGGGGGGGGGGGGAGGGTCCTAAGGTAGTTGCACACCATGTATGGGGGCGCTTTGAAGGGCGCATATCATATGCTGAGCTGTGTGTGGTGCTAGTTTACTATGAGTTTACAGAAGAGGATCTAGAAAATTTTAAGGATGTTCCAGAAGATTCTCAGGAGGTTCCAGAAGATGATCCAGAAGATTCTGAGGAGGATCCAAAGGAGGATCCAAAAGAAGATTCGATTGTATATCAAGTGGAGAATCCTGAAGTTGATCTACTTTAGATTGCCCTAACAGAGTCTCAGATGAAAGAGATTATGTTAATCACTACACTAGTGTGTGCTAATGGGAGTGGTGTTGGCTTGTATATTTTATTAGAGTTCTATCGTTATGCTTATTTAGTTCATGAAAGTTGTCTAATAAAATTGTTGTTTTGTACAAACAGTACTATTTTATGAAAAGTTATGTTATGTGTCAATAAACTTGAAAATTTAGTTCATGTTTAGTTTAATGATTAGTTCATTTTAATTTATTTAAATGATGAGTTCATTTGATAGAATGTGTGTAATATAACTAATTAATGTTGATTAGATTGGAACATATAGATGATGAGTGGAAACGTAGTTTCCACATGATTTTGTAAACCAACTTTAATTTACAATGAATCAACTATTAATTACAGATATATGAGTTACACTAAATTACTAAATAATATGTTTATTTATGTTAGATTATGACAACTAAGAACATAATAGCTGAACTTAATAAGGGAGAGAAATTATATGGGGACAACTATAATTAGATATGACATGTTAAGATATAATACATTTTTGAGAAATAAGAAGTTCTAGAGGCTGTAAATCAGTTTATAGAAGAACCTGCAGATGGTTCTACAACATAGCATAAATGTGAACTTAATGCCTATAAAACATGCAAGAAAAAGGAGGACTCCACTACAAAGAGAATATTGATTAGTTCAATGGTAGAGGATCTGGTATATGAGTATGAGCTATTTTCATCAATTCATGAAGTCAGGGTTGTCCTGAGAGAAAAATATAATGGAGTTAGTTTAAGCAAACTTCGTCAGCTGACAATGTAGTTTGACAGCTATAAGAAAAGCCTAAATGTATCTAAGGCCCAACATCTAAGGGAAATGACGAATATGATTCGAGAATTAAAGATAGTTGGTCATGAGTTGACTGATGAATAATAAGTTTAAGCAGTTATCCGTTCCCTTCTTGATTTTTGGGAAACGATGAAACAAAATCTTTACACATAGTATGTAACGACCCGCCTTCTGGTACTAAGCTTTAAGGCGGATCGCTACTAACTAACTGACTAACTGACTAATTAATGATTTCTAATGATGCTAAACCAACTGGGAGGATTTTAAAAATTCTTATTTTACTATTTACTGAACTAACAATTCATAAACATGTTGAAAGTACTAACTAGCCCAAAATAAAGCAAAACTTTTATTTTATTATCTTGGCAGAATTCAATCCCCCAACCTCTGAGTTGCATGGCTAAAGTACTAACCAGCTGCTCTACACCAATTTTGTTTTACACAGTACCAGTCGACTGCTATATGCCAGTCGACTGGTCGGGCCACAGAATGTTTCTGTGCCCGATACCAGTCGACTGGTATTTTCCCAGTTGACTGGTAGCTCTGAAATTCCAGTTTTCAGATTTCTAGATTTTTCCAAACTTGAGCCACAATGTACCAAAATCATATCTAACAAGCAGAATGACATAAATAAAGTTCCACAACCATTCTAGGGCATTTATTACACGTTTTTGGAGGGTTTCTAGCATGTATAGCAACTTAGAAATCACAAAACGACATGTAAAAGCATAACATGAATGTGCCAAGTTCGTATCAACTTCTTATTGAAACTGTTCAGTATTCCTATCTAAAGGCATCCTTAGCTACTACATGTCATTCCATATGGTGCATTAATCTTAGAACAAGCATATCTTAAGTATTTAGCATGTAGATCAAAAGTATCAAGTTCTTACTCCTAAAGCGTAAACATGGGTCTAAATTACCCTATCACAAGTAAATGACTCATGACATTCAAGCATTCACAAAACCAATATTAAGTCAGGTAAGTAAACTACTTCAAGCATACTAGGCACCACGAATACAAGTCTAATTAAATTCATACATGGTTCACATAATTTATTGCGGAATAACTAAAGGAGCATAATAAAGACTTTCTATGCTTTGCAAGTTCCGAAGACTTTTATTCCAACTCCACCACCACACACACTTTGCATCAAGCCCGCCGCCTCCGCTACTAGTGCTTTCCTTTACCTGTATCTGCAGTATAAGGAAATGCAAACTAATAAGCATAAAGCTTAGTAAGTACCATCTAGCCTCACAAAACTATGAAAACTCGAATTATGCTTTTGTAAAACATGCTATGCACATACATGCTCATATCCATAAGTAATCATGCTAGGCTCATGCTAAAATACATATCATAGAGTGTCATGACATATAACTGAGACATGACACATACTGAACTAAAACTGAAAAGTAAGCTATAGCATGACATACATATCTGAACTGGAACTGAAACTAACTAACATAAAACTAATTATTAAATTCACCACATGCTAATATGAATTTCTAAAAACTAAATACATATAGTAGGTGAAAGTAATAATCAACTACTGTGGGCCCGGCAATGTACCAACTGTGCGCGCATCCCTAATAAATCCGAGGTAGCAAATCCCGAATCCATTAGGGTTCTACTAGGTTATCTGAACCTAGGGACAACTAGGAGCCCATCCCATACTAGGTTATCTGAACCTAGGGGCAACTTGGAGCCCATCCCTGGACCGAAGTCCGGTACAATGCCAACTGAAAATAAAATAGTTCTTTTATACTTTTCTTTTTCTCTTCTGATTCTTGCTTTTACTAGGTTATCTAAACCTAGGGGCAACTAGGAGCCCATCCCACTGGACCTTGGTCCCAATCATAACTGAAGCAAGAATTTCTATTCTTTAATGCTTTCTATAGCATTAACTGACTAACAATTTAACAAACACCTTGCGACTTAACCCTTTCTTTTCTTTTAAAGTCGCTCCCTGGGCACTCGAACGTGCTCCTTAACCCGAAACTGAAGGGTAAGTGCACTCAAGCCCATCCAGGGATACCTTCAGACTCTAAAACGAATCCGAAGGGTTAATACAACGTGCTTGTTCATAATCCACGATTTCTAATCGTAGGACATACATATAAGGAAATAAAACATACGAAACGTCAACCGAAACTACTTATACTGCAGGCGAGGGATACTTACATCCTGCGCTTGTTCTTACGACTCTAAAGCGTAGGTTTTTGGGAAAAGGAACGATCCTTAGAGTTTCGGAGAGCTTCTAACGGAGAATTCTTCCTCGGAGAGATTCCCTAACGTAGCCTCCTTCTTAAATCCTTTGGATCTTCCCTTGGTTCGCGCGCGCGGGAGAGAGGGCGAGAGGAGAGGTCGTGTGTGTGAGGGAGGGCGTCGGCGTCGCTGGGTTGGGAGAAAATTAACCTAAAACTCGTAACTCCCTCTTTTATACTTATGGGGGGCGAATTTAACTAATTATACCTTATCTATTGTTTCCCTTAATCTATTTCAACAAAAGCAAACCATCCCACTTGGTCCGCCCATTCTCCTCTAACTGGAAAGGTGTAGGGTTCAAACCCCTTTATTTTTTTTACTGCACATTTATATTTATTCCTTTTTGCCTTATTTATCCATGGAAAAATTCTATAAAAATATCCATAAATTCGGAATAAATTCTAGGATATTTCTAAAATTAGGTTTGAGAATTTTCGGGCGTTACATAGTAAAAGTATCAAGACTTTCATGGATGTCTCACACTATATTGAACTAGAGGCTGAGAGAATAGAATCCGCAAGAATTTTTGGACAAACTTTTATAGCTAAAGGTTTTGTTCCATTATCTAGATCTAAGAATAAGAAATATGGTTCAATAAAGGAAAATGAAAGGGCAAAGAAGCTGCTGCTACTACTGGGCAAGGCCTAATCAAGAAGAATTTTAAAGGAAAGAAGTATGAACAGAAACCTAAAAGCAAATATGTAAGTTGACTTGCTATACTTATGGCAAGAAGGACCATTTTGCTTAGGAATGTACTGAACCAAAAAAGGTAGATTCATGTTTATCTTCTTTTCATGAGCATTATGTTGCTAGTTCAGTGTTGTTAAATGATTCTTATTCTTTATGAATTATAGATTCAGGAGCAGGGAACCATATAACTCGTGATTGAGCTACATACATGGAGTACCGTCGGGTTCTAGCTAACAACAAATGGATATATGTGGAAAATAATACAAAGATTAAAGTCAAAGAAGTTGACACTTAACCTACGTGGTAGGCATATCTTGTTTTTGCATGATGTCCTTTATGCTCATGAGATTCGACGGAATCTAGTTTCCATTACTAGGCTTCTTGATTTGGGTTATTATATAAAGTTTTACAGTCATTGTATAAAACTTAAAATTAACTCTATGTTAATTGGGTATGGTTATGTAACGAATGGTTTTATGGTTCTTAACATAGAACATGATATTAATTATGGAATTTGTAGCGACCCGCCTTCTCTGCCTTAGACGGATCGTTACTTTCTTTACTTCTTGACTCTAATGCACGACTAAGAATGCGGAAATCTTTTTTTTTTCTTCTCAATTTAAATCTATCTATGATATACTAACTCTACTAGTCATGCATGATACAATGGCATACTTCCTTTCTCAAAAACTCGTAAGAAATTACTTATTGAAACTCATCACACAAAATTCTATAACATCACTAAGGCATTATGAAATGAGCAAGCAACTTTTCTAAGCATAATTGAGCAATAAAACTTAATTCAAAAGAGAAGCTAGCACTATCTTGGCACATGCATCAATAACTCCAACAAAGTATCAATATTCTAAACTACTCACACTTCTACTCATCCAATGCAATCATAAGGATATGTATGCTAAATGAAATGACATGAAATCTTTACTCTAAGAAATTGAGCATGTAAAACTATCCAAAGCTTAATGTTCGCTAGACTCCATAAACAAGAACTTGAAATTTGAATAAACTAAAACATTGTAATTCAAATAACTAAATTGTCTCGTCTCAAGGATCTCTCCAAAATCAGCCACCACACACACTTTACTCAGCACCGCCTCGTCGCCTTCCTTCAGAATTGCTTGCTTTACCTTTATCTGCAGTAAGAGGAAATGCAACTAGTAAGCAAAAAGCTTAGTAAGTACTATCTAGCTCACAAAATCTCGAAATGTGCAAACATGCTTCTTGAACAATATGAAATCACATGAGATACTTATATGCTTGAAAGAAAACTAAGAACATGTATAACTCAAAACATGCATACTCAAGCATTAATAAATCTCAATTTACTTTTCTTGGCTCAACTTGAAACTTTAGCTATTCTTTAACTTTTGAAAACTTCTTAAACTTTCGAAACTTTGCTAAAGCATATACTTGAAAATAATAATCACTTGGATCCACTGAAGACGTAAGTACCATCTGATATGCGCGTTCCCTAAAAGGTTGGGGTAGCGAGCCACCAATCCTAATAGAGCAGACCTTGGTCTACCAGGGCCAAGACCTTGGAATTGGACACCTGGATTTCTTTAACGACGCCCTTGGACGCCGAGTACTGGCCTTATAAAATAAAATAGCTTTTCTTTCTTTTCTTTCTTATCTGTAAATGCCTTGGCATTTTCTGGAGCACCTTGCGTGCTAAAAATCCCTAAGTCTTGACTTTTGGGGATTTCTTAAGGCCTTGGCCTTCTCTTTTCTTATCTTTATCTTCTTTTCTTTTCTCATAGCTTTTCTTGGTCCCTATTCTCATATAGGGTGCTTATCAAACATATACAAGCATATAAAAACTAAGATCACATGCAAAAACTAAAGCAAAAAGGAAATATTCTCTTTTAAAAACTTTTAAAGGAAATTCTCGCGGTAAAACCGCCTCTTACTGCAGGTGAGCAGTACTTACATTGATATCTTGGACTTACAACCAAGATTAACGTCTAGAGCTCGGGAGAAACTTGAGATCTCGGAGAATTCTTCACGTCTACGCGTTCCTCTCGTCGCGGGGATCCCGAATATAGGATTATCTCTTGGAAAAGGGTCTCGGCCGGCCCTCCTTGGCCTTGAAGTTGGTCGGCGTCGCCCAAGGGAGGAGAGAGAGTCGGCGTGAGGGTTTGGAGAGGAGAGAAATAAAGTTTCTCTCTTTAATTGGCTATTTATACTTAAGGTTCGGATTAACTCAACTACTACTTAAATATTTGTCTCTCCTTCCTTTTCTGTGCTTGATACCCAGCCCAGCCGGTCGCGCGCCTCTTTGGTTTCGGGGAGGTCCCGGGTTCGAACCACCCGCTGCACTAAGCCATTTTCGGATTTTTTTTTTCTTTTTTTTTTCTTTTTCCAAAAATACCAAACGGACTCGGAAAATTCCATAAAAATACTCTAAAAATTCCTAAAAATATCTAGAATATTTCTAAACCATTTCTAACTAATTCTAAGGACTTTTAAGAACTAAAGATACTAAACGAACTCGGAAAGTTCCATAAAAATATTCTAAAAGTCTCTAAAAATATTTAGAATATTCCTAAACCATCTTTAAATAATTCTAAGGACTTTATGGACTAAAGATGGAAATTTTGGGGCGTTACAATCCCCCATACCTTATAAAAAGTTCGTCCTCGAACTTAGAATAATTCTGGATATCTTTCTCTCATGCTGTCCTCACGTTCCCAAGTAGCCTCTTCATGCTTTTGATTCTGCCAGATGACCTTCACTAGTGGCACTTCTTTGTTTCTTAATCTTTTAACTGCTTTGTCCACTATCCGTGTCGGTCTGCTCTCATAGCTAAGATCTTCTTGGATCTGTACTGACTGAGGCTGAATCACTTGGCTAGGGTCGTGAATACACTTCTTCAGCATCGAGACATGAAATGTACTATGGATAGCTGACATATCCTCTGGTAAGTCCAACTCATAGGCTACCTTCCCGACTCTCTTTATAATCTCATAGGGTCCTATGTAGCGAGGACTTAGCTTGCCCTTCTTGCCAAATCTCATCACTCCTTTCATGGGAGCGACCTTGAGAAATACTGAATCTCCAACTTGGAATTCAAGTGGCCTACGGCGTGTGTCAGCATAACTTTTCTGTCTACTCTGGGCAGTCTCAATCCTCTGGCGGATCGTCTGGATAGCCTGAGCGGTCTCATCTATAAGCTCAGTCTGGCTGCCTAGTCCTGACTCCATCTCTTTCTTCTCACCAGCCTCTTGCCAACATATGGGTGATCTGCATTTCCTGCCATACAATGCCTCATAAGGTGCCATCCTGATGGTGGCCTGATAGCTATTATTGTAGGCAAACTCAGCTAAGCACAGAAATTTACACCAACTACCTTTAAAGTCCAATGCACAAGCCCTGAGCATGTCTTCTAAAATCTGATTTACTCTCTCTGTTTGTCCATCTGTCTGGGGATGGAAGGCTGTGCTGAACTGAAGTTTGGTGCCTAGGGCGTCCTGAACACACCTCCAAAAATGGGAGATGAATCGCCCATCTCTGTCAGAAACGATCGACTTCGGGACTCCGTGAAGCCTGATTACTTCCTTCACGTACAGCTGTGCTAATTGCTCTACCGAATGCGATAACTTGATGGCTAGGAAGTGGGCAGACTTGGTCAATCTGTCCACTATCACCCAAATTGCATCGTGTCCGTGGGTGGTTCTTGGAAGACCTGTGATAAAGTCCATGGATATTTCTTCCCACTTCCACTCTGGAATGGGAAGTGGCTGTAGAACTCCTCCTGGTCTCTGGTGCTCTGCTTTGACTCTCTGGCAGGTCAAGCAGGTACTGATATATCTGGCCACGTCTCGCTTGAGTCCAGACCACCAGAATCTTTCTTTAAATCTTGATACATCTTGGTAGAACCAGGATGCATAGAGTATGGGGTACTGTGGGCCTCTTCTAGAATATTCTTTCTTAGTTCCTCATCATTGGGGACGCAAAGGCGGTCTCCAAAATAGAGGATGCCACTGTCTGATACTCGAAACTCTGAATTTTCTGCCTCTTGGATCGCCTGCTTGATCTTCTGGATCTCCGGGTCTTGATCTTGCTTTTCTTGTATATCTTTAAGCAGGGTTGACTCTAGAGTCAATGCAGAAAGTTGCCCAATTATTACCTCGACTCCAAAATTCTCTATTTCTTTCTGAAGTGGTAGAGACAGTGATGATAAGGACATCAGTGCCGCACAGGATTTTCTGCTCAGTGCATCTGCCACTTTATTAGCTTTACCTGGGTGGTAGAGGATTTCACAGTCATAATCTTTGACTAACTCTAGCCACCTGCGCTGCCTCATATTCAGGTCCTTCTGAGTGAAGAAGTACTTCAAACTCTGATGGTCTGTGAAGATCCTGCACTGCACTCCATACAGGTAGTGTCTCCAAAGCTTCAGTGCAAAAACCACAACTGCTAGCTCAAGGTCGTGGGTAGGGTAATTCTTCTCATAGTCCTTGAGCTGTCTGGAGGCATACGCTATTACTTTACCATCTTGCATGAGGACAGCTCCAAGGCCCATCTTGGATGCATCACTGTAGATGTCAAAGGCCTTGTCACTCTCTGGAACGGTCAGGATGGGAGCACTGGTCAGTCTCTTCTTCAGCTCTAGAAAACTGTGCTCGCATTTATCTGACCATTCAAACTTCTTGTTCTTTCTGGTCAAGGCTGTGAGTGGAGAGGCTATCCTGGAAAAGTCCTCCACAAATTTTCTGTAATATCCTGCCAGGCCTAAGAAACTTCTGATCTCACTGGCATTCTTGGGTCTACACCAGTTGCTGACTGCTTCTATCTTGGCTGGATCAACTTGAATGCCTTCTTTGGATACAATGTGACCTAGGAAAGTCACCTGATCTAGCCAAAACTCACACTTTGAGAATTTTGCATAAAGCTTCTCCTGCTGAAGGATCTGCAGCACTATCCTCAAGTGTGTAGCATGGTCCTCTGGAGTCTGTGAATATATGAGAATATCATCAATAAATACAATGACGAATTTATCGAGATACTCCCTGAAGATGTGGTTCATCAGCTCCATGAAGACTGCCGGAGCATTGGTTACTCCAAAAGGCATTACTACAAATTCGTAGTGGCCGTATCTTGTCCTGAAGGCCGTCCTGGGGATGTCACTTTCTTTAACCTTTAGCTGATGATACCCAGAACGCAGATCTATCTTCGAGAACACTGTAGCCCCTTTGAGTTGATCAAATAAATCATCTATTCTAGGAAGGGGGTACTTGTTCTTGATGGTCACCTTGTTCAGAGCTCTGTAGTCTATGCACAGACGCATAGACCCATCCTTCTTCTTGACGAAAAGTACAGGAGCTCCCCAGGGTGAATGACTCGGGCGGATGAAGCCCTTGTCTAGTAGCTCCTGGAGTTGCTCTTGTAATTCTTTCAGCTCTGCAGGAGACATACGATATGGGGCTTTTGAGACCGGACCGGTACCTGGCACCAGCTCAATCTCAAATTCCACCTCCCTGTGGGGCGGTAGTCCAGGTAGTTCTTCTGGAAACACTTCTGGATATTCGCAGACTACCCGTACATCCTCCTGCTTGAGTTCTTTCTTTGCTTCTGAGTCCACTACGTGTGCAAGAAAACCAGCACACCCTTGCTCTAGCATCTGGTGGGCTGCCAAGGCTGAGAGGAATTTCTGAGTCTTCCTCTTTGGGACTCCTTGGAACTCGAATGGTGATTCTCCTTCTGGGCTGAAAACCACCTTCCTTCTACGGCAGTCCACTGAAGCGCTGTACTTACTGAAGAAATCCATCCCTAACATGACATCGTAATCCTTCATCTCAAGGACTATCCAGTCACTATAGAGCTCTCGGTTGGAAATCCAGATTGGTATTGCCCTTAGCCTCTGAGTAGAGGCCATTTCTTTTCCTGTGCTAACTAGCTCTGGCACAGATGAGCTAGCCGCTTAAACATCTTCACTGCTTCATCCACGGATAGTTCTCCTTGTCTGAACTCCGTGAATTCATCATAATGCTTGTTGGTTACTTGCATGTGAAAGTATTCTTCGAAGAACTCAGTCTCGAAGTCGGCCCATGTCATCTGGTTGACATTTCTCTTGGCCTTGACCCTCTTCCACTATATTCTAGCATCTCCCGTAAGGCAGAAAGATGCACACTTTATCTTCTCTACCTCATGCCAGTCCAGTAGTCCTACTATTCTTTCCAACATTTTGAACCATGCTTAAGCATCCCATGGTTTACTTGTGCCTGGGAAATTCCCTGGCTTCAGTTTCTTCTACTGAATGAGGTATGCTTCTTGCCTTACTCTCCCGAGCCACCACCTCTAAGAGATTTGGTGGTGGTACTGACTCTGTTACCTCTTGCCCTCTGGGAACTTGCTCCTCGTTTGGCCCTTTCTAGGGCGTCCTCAAATGTATAACTTAACACTTAATGGTAATGTTCCCAAACTTGCTTTAGGATATAACAAGACCTTGGTCTTGTTTCTTATCTCATTTCTTAGTCCTATAGCTCGTTCTTGGGCTTAGTAAGACCTTGGTCTTACTCAGAACTTTTATCGGACACCTTACATGCCGAAATCCTCCAAACCTTGTGTTTGGGCAAATCAAGACCTTGGTCTTGCTATACTAAGATCACGACATGAAGGACGTCCTCCACTCCTGCTGTGGGTGGTGTAGGGGCACTGGGTGCTGATTTGCCATCAGTGTGGCAATGGTCTTCTGTTGTTCTGAAATCTGAGCTTGCATTTGAGCAATGACTGCCATCAGGTTTGGCTGTTCTGTGCCAGGCTCATTGTTATCTTGAACTGGAATTCTGTTATTAGCATTAGGAGCTCGGCCTCTTCTTGCCATCTAATAATGCATAAGGGAACAAGAAATCACTACTACATCTCTAGGTATAAACTTGTCTTCTTACTTATAAATCTGATATCCATTCTAGGGATTAAACATGATTCCGTGATACTAAGGGATTAAACATGCTTCCTTGTTCTATGCACATGTGAGTAGTACTTAAGCATTTCTCTATACTGCAATTAAATAAAGGAGCAATAGAAAAAAACTGAAACTTAAAGCTTTCTTACTTGAAGACGGCAAGGTTGATGCTGATGTGTGTGTGATGCTGGAGAATGGGAACTTGGCTCTGATACCACCTGTAGCGACCCGCCTTCTCTGCCTTAGACGGATCGTTACTTTCTTTACTTCTTGACTCTAATGCACGACTAAGAATGCGGAAATCTTTTTTTTTTTCTTCTCAATTTAAATCTATCTATGATATACTAACTCTACTAGTCATGCATGATACAATGGCATACTTCCTTTCTCAAAAACTCGTAAGAAATTACTTATTGAAACTCATCACACAAAATTCTATAACATCACTAAGGCATTATGAAATGAGCAAGCAACTTTTCTAAGCATAATTGAGCAATAAAACTTAATTCAAAAGAGAAGCTAGCACTATCTTGGCACATGCATCAATAACTCCAACAAAGTATCAATATTCTAAACTACTCACACTTCTACTCATCCAATGCAATCATAAGGATATGTATGCTAAATGAAATGACATGAAATCTTTACTCTAAGAAATTGAGCATGTAAAACTATCCAAAGCTTAATGTTCGCTAGACTCCATAAAACAAGAACTTGAAATTTGAATAAACTAAAACATTGTAATTCAAATAACTAAATTGTCTCGTCTCAAGGATCTCTCCAAAATCAGCCACCACACACACTTTACTCAGCACCGCCTCGTCGCCTTCCTTCAGAATTGCTTGCCTTTACCTTTATCTGCAGTAAGAGGAAATGCAACTAGTAAGCAAAAAGCTTAGTAAGTACTATCTAGCTCACAAAATCTCGAAATGTGCAAACATGCTTCTTGAACAATATGAAATCACATGAGATACTTATATGCTTGAAAGAAAACTAAGAACATGTATAACTCAAAACATGCATACTCAAGCATTAATAAATCTCAATTTACTTTTCTTGGCTCAACTTGAAACTTTAGCTATTCTTTAACTTTTGAAAACTTTCTTAAACTTTCGAAACTTTGCTAAAGCATATACTTGAAAATAATAATCACTTGGATCCACTGAAGACGTAAGTACCATCTGATATGCGCGTTCCCTAAAAGGTTGGGGTAGCGAGCCACCAATCCTAATAGAGCAGACCTTGGTCTACCAGGGCCAAGACCTTGGAATTGGACACCTGGATTTCTTTAACGACGCCCTTGGACGCCGGGTACTGGCCTTATAAAATAAAATAGCTTTTCTTTCTTTTCTTTCTTATCTGTAAATGCCTTGGCATTTTCTGGAGCACCTTGCGTGCTAAAAATCCCTAAGTCTTGACTTTTGGGGATTTCTTAAGGCCTTGGCCTTCTCTTTTCTTATCTTTATCTTCTTTTCTTTTCTCATAGCTTTTCTTGGTCCCTATTCTCATATAGGGTGCTTATCAAACATATACAAGCATATAAAAACTAAGATCACATGCAAAAACTAAAGCAAAAAGGAAATATTCTCTTTTAAAAACTTTTAAAGGAAATTCTCGCGGTAAAACCGCCTCTTACTGCAGGTGAGCAGTACTTACATTGATATCTTGGACTTACAACCAAGATTAACGTCTAGAGCTCGGGAGAAACTTGAGATCTCGGAGAATTCTTCACGTCTACGCGTTCCTCTCGTCGCGGGGATCCCGAATATAGGATTATCTCTTGGAAAAGGGTCTCGGCCGGCCCTCCTTGGCCTTGAAGTTGGTCGGCGTCGCCCAAGGGAGGAGAGAGAGTCGGCGTGAGGGTTTGGAGAGGAGAGAAATAAAGTTTCTCTCTTTAATTGGCTATTTATACTTAAGGTTCGGATTAACTCAACTACTACTTAAATATTTGTCTCTCCTTCCTTTTCCGTGCTTGATACCCAGCCCAGCCGGTCGCGCGCCTCTTTGGTTTCGGGGAGGTCCCGGGTTCGAACCACCCGCTGCACTAAGCCATTTTCGGATTTTTTTTTTCTTTTTCCAAAAATACCAAACGGACTCGGAAAATTCCATAAAAATACTCTAAAAATTCCTAAAAATATCTAGAATATTTCTAAACCATTTCTAACTAATTCTAAGGACTTTTAAGAACTAAAGATACTAAACGAACTCGGAAAGTTCCATAAAAATATTCTAAAAGTCTCTAAAAATATTTAGAATATTCCTAAACCATCTTTAAATAATTCTAAGGACTTTATGGACTAAAGATGGAAATTTTGGGGCGTTACAGAATTAATGGTTGTTTTTCAAATATTGTTCTTACTAGTGATGCTGATATTAATGATGAAGTTTGACATACTAGACTAGAACATATTAGACAAGAACGAGTGACTAGATTAGCTAAAGAGGGCCTATTAGACACTCATGCTAAAATTTACTTGTCTATATGTGAGTATTATCTTGTTGGAAAAGCAACTAGGAAATTATTTGGTAAGGCTAATAGAGTTGAATCACCATTGTAATTAATTAATTCAGATATTTATGGTCAAATGAATGTGAAGGCTAGACATGGAGGCTCCTATTTTATTACATTTATTGATTACTTTACACGTTTTAGTCATGTGTATTTGATTTCTCATAAATATGAAAAATTAGATTGCTTCAAATGTTATTTCAACGAAGTTGAGAATCAATTAGATTGTAGAGTCAAAACCCTATGCATTGGTCATACGGGTGAATATTTGTCTGATTAGTTCAAAACAATGTGTAATGATAAAGGAATTATTAGACAGCTAACAATCCTAAGATCATGACAGCAAAATGATTGCTGAAAGAAAAAAGCAAACTCTTCTAGATATTGTTAGGTCTATAATGGCTTAAGCTAATTTGCCTATTTCCTATTGGTAATATGCATTATTAGCTGCAACATATATACTTAATCATGTACCTTCTAAATCTGTCCCATCTACTCTATATGAACGTTAGACAGAAAGAAAATCAAATTTGAGTAATCTGAGATCTTGGAGATCTGCTGCTTACGTTCATGATAAGGGTAAAAAATATATCTTTGTAAGGTATTTTGATATCTCTAAGGGTTATGTTTTTATTGGTGAGCAAAAAGATACAACCATATCTGAAGTAGAGTCAAGAGATGCTACTTTTTTCAAAATTAAGTTCATAATAAGAGGTGGAGTTGATAAGAAAATTCCTTTATTTGTAATAATGGAGGAGGATAGTGTTCCTTTATCAATGGATGAGGTATCATGAGAAATACCTCTAGTTAACCTAGTAGGAGTGATTTATCGATGAATGAGTTAGTTTTTTTAACAATCTAACATACGAAGAAGTAGTCGTCATATTATTTCTCGTAGAAGGTTTGACATTAAGAATGAAACATTAATGATTCTCTCAGTTGATGATAAGGAATCTCGAATGGTTGAGAAAGCAGTGAGATGCTCAGTTAAAGAAAAATGGAAAGTTACAATAGATAAGAAAATGAAGTCTATGAGAAAGAATCAAGTTTGGAATTTAGTCGATCTTCTTCCAGGCCAAAGGGCTATTGAGAATAAGTGGATTCTCAAAATTAAAAGGAAAATAAATCAGTTAATTAATTAATATAAAGCTCGTCCAGTTGCAAAAGGATATACTCAAATAGAGTGTATTGAATTTATAGAGATACTTTCCCCTGTTGTAAAATTTGTGTCAATACATGTCATTTTAGCTATAGTAGCATATTTTTGACTTAGAATTACATCAAATGAATGTATGAACGATTTTCCTTAATGGTAATCTTGACGAGGAAATTTATATGTCATAGGCAGAAGGTTACATTGTTGAAGGCCAAGAGGATAAAGTATATAGAATTAAAAAGTCTGTATATGGGCTAAAACAAGCGTCAAAATAATAGAACATAAGATTTAATAAAATTATTTTATCTTATGATTTCGAAATGATCACTAAGAATCATTGTGTTTATCTCAAAAAGAAGAAAGGAAAGTTGGTCATCTTATCATTATATGTTGATGATATGCTAATAGATGAAAATGACATACAATTTATGATAAAAGTCAAATCATGACTTTCATCACAATTTAACATAATAGATATGGGAGAAGCTAAGTACATCTTAGAAGTAAAGATCATTAGAGATTGATCAAAAAAGCTTTTGGGTTTATCTTAAGAGGCTTATATCATTAAGATGTTACAACATTTCAATATGTCAAATTATAATATTAAATAAACTCTTGTAGTGAGATATACTATTCTGAGCAAAAATATGTATCTTAAGATTCCTGATGAAATAGCCAACATGAAAAAAAAATCATATGTCAGTGTCATTGGTACTTTAATGTATACTTATTATGTACACGTCCTGATATTAGCTATGTTGTTGGCTTAGTTAGCTGTTTCCAGTCAAATCTATGATTAAGACACTAGAAAACGGTAAAGAGAATATTTAGATATCTCAAAGAGACAACAAATTATTATCTATACTTTCAAGGATCAAAGTTGACCGTGAAAGGTTACACAGATGCATATTGGGCAGGAGACTTTGATGACAAAAAATCCACAACTGGCTATATATTCTTGCTGAATGGTAGTGTCATCTCATGGAACAATAAGAAACGGGCTTGTGTAGCGCTGTCGACAATGGAAGCTGAGTATGTGTCTTGTGCAATGACTGTGCAAGAAGCTGTCTGGCTAAAAAAGTTCTTGAAGCATTTGAAGATATATTGAGAATAGTGGGAGTCTTGTTACAATGTATTATGACAATCAAGCTATTATAGTTTTTCCAAGGATCTCAAATATGCTGTAAGTTAGGGTCATCTTGATTGTTGTATTAAGATGAGATCATTTGTAAATTGATAATAATAGGAGTAAATATACCCATGATTTATTGAACTTGCTAGAGACCAAATTTGAATTCATGAGTGTAATTCATTATTAGACATTGAGAATGTCTAGATAAAAATTAGTACAATGTTAAAATTGAGAAAAAAACATGCACTCTTTATTTGTAAAAGAGATAAACATTGTAGCATGTGATTCATATCATATGTACTATAACGACAGTAAGGGTAGTAGAAGAATGAATCTATGCTTCTCTACTATGTGTGACCCTTGAAATTACAAGTTAATCTCAATTTTACTTTAAGTGACTATTTAGCTGTCTACTTTATGTTTTAATTAGTGTTTAATGTTGGTGTCGTTTGCATGAACGGTCAAACTCAGGTTTTGATATATGACAAATAAGTTAATGTTAGGATTGTTGTTATTTAATCTTATTACCAAGTGTGCAGGATTGAAAGGCTTAGGACTTGACACTAGACTAAAGTCCAAGGTAGTTGAGTCCTGGTAGGAAGTGCAGTTGGATTTGCGAGGCCTGACAACTAGCTGAACCCCAGGTTGGTAGTGTTGGGACCGGGTGCATGTCGACAAGGATACGGGTTCGTAAAATTTTAAATTTTTACGTGCAGCGGAAGAATTAGCATAAAATAATTTCCTAAATTATTTTAACCACGTATCTAGCATGCAACCTTATGATGTGTTGACATATTCATAAATTAAAACTTTACGGAAAAGTAAACTAATTTACTAAGTACCTTTCGTAACTCGAAGTAAGGGACGAGATCCAACCGTAGCGTCCCTTGGAAGCTTCGCCTCTATTCGCGTCCACGCCGAGTTCTCTTCGGGATGACTTCGCAAAGTCACGAGTTTTGTGCCGACGAGAACTACTAGATTCTCTATAGGCACAACAAGAAAGATCAAGAGAGGAAAGGGAAACTAACCACCAAGAAAACGGAATCGAATTCCAGGAAGAGAGGAGTCGCTATCCGCTTCTTCTTCTTCTTGTTTCGTTTCTCCTTCTTCTTGAAGCTCACGGCAACCTTGCTTGGTGTTGATAGGGTGCGCCGGCCCTAGCAAGGAAGGTGGGAGCCGGCCCTAATTCTCCAAGAAGGGCGCCGGCCCTAAGGGAAAGGATAAGAGAGAGGGAGAGAGGAAGTTACTAATCTCAATTAGTAATCCGTAATAAGGGCTTGCCTTTGGTTCCCTTATATAGTAGCAACTCCTTTGCTAAGTCTCCCTCTTAACGGAATTAACGGAATTAGTTATAAGAAATTTATCTTATAAATTCTCTTATTAATTATTCCGTTTAAGCCGAGTCTTATTATAATTAATTTATAATAAAATAAATTCTTCTTCTCTTTAAATTATGGAATAAATTTTATAAGGAATTTATAAACTTTCTTATTATGGAAAAATCAATTCATAATTGATTTTATAAAATTAAAATAAACCAATTCATGGATTATTTTAACTTCCATAAAAGAATAAATTTCTACAAATTTATTTATATAAATTTCTTTATACAAATTTATTTATCCATAATTTATAAAATAAATCGCACTAGATTTATTTTATTAATTAAACCAATTAAATTGGTTTTTCTCCCTTTTAATGGCCGGCCAACCAAGGAGGGTTGGCACCCTCTTTGGCCGGCCCAAACCGAGCCGAACCAACGCGAATTAAACTCATTTAATTCACCCAAAAAGCCTTCAAAAGACTTAGCCATTTTTAGCTTCCATTGCGCCTCTGATTAACTCAGATTTGACTTATTTCTCTTGATCGGAAAATCCAATTTTCAACTCGTTTTAAATCCCTCGGATTACTCGTAGTGCGTGTGACTAAATAGGCTTTCGATTTATGTTGGCCGTCTATAATTAACCAATTATAGAACGGTCATGAGTGGCACCTAGTAGTACATCATGACCCCCAATTAATCGAAAGATCAACGGTTTGACCTCAGAAGAAATTATTCTGAAACCCTTCAGCAGCTCTACTAAATCGTGCCCCATTCTCTTCACCACCTTATACCCACTTGGTTCAGGACACGGTCTATGGTGTCAGTCCCCACTAGGCTGACTACGCCACACCTAGCCCAAGTAGTGTCTTTCTCGTCCATTGGATTTCTAATTACTCTCATGTATTTAAGAGACTCGCACTCTAAACATGATCTACTCTGGCCAGAGGTTTTGAGTAACAATCCGACGATAGGCCTGGGTATACATCTCCTCGCAAGGAGTGGTGAATCCTTTGTAGGTTGTTCAAACATCTTCGGGCACTTCAGCTTATACCCAATCATCCTGGGTCCACACCTCGTTGGAGATGCTTGCTTAAGATGTTAAAGTATAAGTCTCCATGACCAAGATGACTTGAACACCGCAAGTCAAAGGAACATCGTACTTAAGCTGCAGTAAGAACTTTATTGACATATCTACATGTAGATTCCCATATGAAGTCTTACAGCTAGTCACTCCAATGAACTAGTTCCCTTAACTAGCATCCATGTTTATCTCCGGACATCCCAATGTCTCCAGCCAGTGAGAATCAGCTGATTAGAGAATAACCCATGCTAGTCTTAACAGAATTGATAGTGTCCGTTTTTATCAATTCATCGACTAGGGATATTTTCAATACTTCACATTTGCACATTTAGAGATAATCACTAGTTGTGATCCCATCACAAATTCTCTTATGCTGTGAGTTGTATTGCGGACATTCAGTAGATGAGTTTAAGATCCCAATCAAATACACAAACATGTATACTCAAATAGTGAATTATCATTTATTAAAATAAATGTTTACAATCATAAGGCGATTGCCTTAGGACACTTCTCTCATATCACTAACAAACTCCCACTTGGCCTAATGCCAATCGCTACGGTATCCAATACCACAGGCTCTAACATGACCCTCAAACTTGCTTTGAGGCAAGGCCTTAGTTAAAGGATCCGCTATATTCCTTTCAGTGGGAACTCTCTCAATTTGTATGTCATTCCTACTTATAATCTCTCTGATCAGATGATAGCGTCGAAGCACGTGTTTGGATCACTGATGAGACCTTGGTTCCTTCGCTTGTGCAATAGCTCCATTGTTGTCGCAGTAAACCGGCACTGCTTCATCAATGGTTGGAACCACACCAAGTTCTGAGACAAACTTCTTGATCCAAACTGCTTCCTTTGCTGCTTCCGAAGCTGCGATATATTCCGCTTCCGTGGTAGAATCCGCTACGGTGTCTTGTTTGGAACTTTTCCAACTTACTGCGCCTCCATTCAAAGTAAATACGTATCCAGACTGAGATTTGGAGTCATCCTTATCTGTCTGAAAGCTGGCATCTGTATACCCACGTATTACCATATCTCCTTCTCCATATATTAGGAACACATCCTTAGTTCTTCTTAAGTACTTAAGGATTGTCTTAACAGCCACCCAATGATCCATTCCTGGATCCGACTGGTATCTGCTTGTGACGCTCAAAGCATACGATACATCGGGCCTAGTACACAACATAGCATACATGATAGATCCTATCGCGGATGCATAGGGAATCTTATTCATGCAAATCCTCTAGTCTTCTGTGCGCGGACACATAGACTTCGAAAGGTTGATCCCATGCCTGATGGGAAGGTAACCTTTCTTGGATTTCGACATGCTAAACCTTTTTAGCACTCGGTCTATATATGTAGACTGCGAAAGACCGAGCAACCGTTTTGATCTATCTCTATAGATTCTAATCCCAAGGATATAGGTTGCTTCTCCCAGGTCTTTCATGGAGAAAGTTTTGGACAACCAAATTTTAACTGTCTGTAAAACTGATACATCGTTTCCTATAAGTAAGATGTCATCGACATATAATACTAGGAATACGACTGCACTCCCACTAACCTTCTTGTACACACAAGGTTCGTCAGGATTTTGTGAGAAATCAAACTTTTTGATTGTCTCATCAAAACGGATGTTCCAGCTCCTAGATGCTTGCTTCAGTCCATATATGGATCGTCGAAG
>JAGFNQ010002767.1:0-48854 GCA_024364735.1 Boesenbergia rotunda
CCTTTCGCAGGTCTGATAGGGTACGTCGTCAGCCTGAGAGATATTCATTTCTCTTGCCTGACATGATGACGTTATGATCATGAGAATGAGCCTACCACCTATCAGGAAGCTGTGATGAGCCCAGATTCTGAGTCATGGCTGGAAGCCATGAGATCCGAAATGGAATCCATGTACACTAACCAAGTTTGGACCTTGGTTGATCCACCTGAAGGGGTCAAACCCATTGGGTGTAAGTGGGTCTTTAAGAGAAAGCCTAACATGGATGGACTTACTCATACCTATAAGGGTAGACTGGTAGCTAAAGGTTTCAAGCAAATTCATGGTATTGACTATGATGAAACTTTTTCTCCAGTAGCGATGTTTAAGTCCATTCGGATCATGCTTGCTATTGCAGCCTACCACGATTATGAGATCTGGCAGATGGATGTCAAAACAGCGTTTCTGAATGGAAACCTCCTCGAGGATGTGTACATGACACAGCCTGAGGGTTTTGTAGATCCACAGCATACTGGCAGAGTATGCAAGCTGCATAGGGCCATTTATGGTCTAAAGCAAGCTTCTCGGAGCTGGAATCTTCGATTCGATGATGCGATCAAACAGTTTGGTTTCATCAAGAACGAAGATGAACCTTGTGTCTACAAGATGGTTAGTGGGAGCACAGTAGTCTTCCTAGTCTTGTATGTGGATGACATACTACTCATTGGGAACAACATCCCTTCGCTACAGTCTGTGAAGACTTGGTTGGGGACTTGTTTCGCAATGAAGGACTTAGGTGAAGCAGCCTGCATTCTAGGCATTAAGATCTATAGAGATAGATCTAAGAGATTGCTTGGCCTAAGTCAGAGTACATACATCGATACGGTATTACACCGTTTTGCCATGCAGAATTCCAAGAAGGGAAATCTGCCAATGTCACATGGCGTGAGTCTTTCGAAGACTCAAGGTCCCTCTTCTAGATAGGAGAGAGACCGCATGAGCAAGATCCCTTATGCCTCAGCCATAGGATCTATCATGTACGCCATGTTATGTACTCGTCCTGATGTCTCGTATGCTTTGAGCATGACGAGCAGATACCAGTCAGATCCAGGTGAACGTCACTGGATAGCAGTCAAGAATATCCTTAAGTACTTGAGAAGGACTAAGGAATATTTTTTGATATTTGGAGGCGATGAGCATCTAGTTGTAAAGGGTTACACTGATGCCAGCTTCCAAACCGACCAGGATGATTACAGATCGCAGTCAGGGTTCGTGTTTTGCTTGAATGGCGGAGCTGTGAGCTGGAAGAGTTCGAAGCAGGACACAGTTGCAGATTCTACAATAGAAGCTGAGTATATTGCTGCATCAGAGGCAGCAAAGGAAGCAGTTTGGATCCGCAAGTTCATCACTGAGCTTGGGGTGGTTCCTAGCATATCTGATCCCGTAGAGCTCTATTGTGACAACAATGGAGCTATTGCGCAGGCTAAGGAACCTCGCTCACACCAGCGGACCAAACACATACTACGGCGATTCCATCTCATTCGAGAGATCATCGATCGAGGAGATGTGAAGATTTATAGAGTACCCACAGAGGCTAACGTCGCAGATCCCTTGACCAAGGCTTTGGCACAGATGAAGCATGATGGTCACACTAGGTCATTGGGTATTAGATACTACAGCGATTGGCACTAGTGCTAGTGGGAGATTGTTAGTGAGAGCCCTAGAGCCAATCATATGATGATCACTTTTTGGACTCATTGTATCATATTCTTGTATATATATTTCTTATATATAAAGGCATTTCTTATGATTATTGTACTTATGTGTATTGGTGTCAAATAACTTAGTATAATAACGTCCTTGAGTAGAAGGTTCTTATCTATATCAATCGATTAGTTGAATCGATAGTGAGATGATATAGAGAACACTACTCTTAATTATTCCTAGTCAAGTATTAACATTCAAGGACAATGTTAATGCATAGAGACTAGCATGTAGGTCAACATGATAACTTGATCTCACAAGTCATGGATATGAGATATCAAGTTGACACATGGGTATACATTAGAGAATGTATACTGAATGGCCCGCCATGAGAAAGTATCATGGATCGTTATATGAGTGTCATATACTTTCTCATGTGACTATTAGTCCTTAGACCTGAAGTCACCATAGTTCCCTACATAAGGAGTTATGTACTTTGGTTTCGTCAAACGTCACCCGTAACTGGGTGGAGTATAAAGGCGATTACTGGGTATGTAACAAATTATGCGGAGGGATGTGAGTGATGTAGATGGGATCTATCCCTCCTATATGACGGGAGAGATATCATAGTCTTGATAGAGTGAGATCACTAAGTGCATGGCCATGCCCAAATAAGGCAATATGAGATATTGAGCTTATTTGATTATAGTGAGTCTACTTGGAGTTCAAGACACATAGATTGATTTGACGATGACACGGTCTATGCCTCATGAAAGATTAATCTAGATATCGAGGATAGAAGGACGTTGTCACATATTGTGATGGTCACAATTATTAGTCACAATGGTGATGTTGGATCTCGACATTCTTGTAACTTGGGTAGCAATGATGTGTTGCTAGATACCTCTCATTGCTTATGTCCTTAAATAGGTTTAAGGGCATTGCCAACGTTACAAGAACCTATAGGGTCACACACATAGAGCAATAGATGGAGAATAAGTCCATATGATGGACCGAGAGTAATGAAGTCGAAGTTTGACTTTGGCTAAATATGGAAAGTCCATAAAAGGCAAGTTTGACTTGACTCAAATTAGACAACTTGAGTTGGACTCGAGTTTGATCCAAGTGTTGGATGAATCTAATCATGGGAGAATAATGAAGTCAAAGTTTGACTTTGGCTAAATATGGAAAGTCCATAAAAGGCAAGTTTGACTTGACTCAAATTAGACAACTTGAGTTGGACTCGAGTTTGATCCAAGTGTTGGATGAATCTAATCATGGGAGAATAATGAAGTCAAAGTTTGACTTTGGCTAAATATGGAAAGTCCATAAGAGGCAAGTTTGACTTGACTCAAGCCACATCACCTTGACTTGACCAAGTGATGACTTGGCATCATCATCAAGGCTAAGTAACCTCCCCATTTAAATTTTGAATTCAAATGGGGGGTTACCTAAGATGGTGGCCGGCCACTTAATGGCCATTAAGTGGCCTGCCACTTAAACACACAAAGAGGATTCTTTTGTGTGTGGTTGATTGATTCTTCTCCCAACTTAGTTTTGGTTTTGGCTCTCCCTCTCCTCTCTTGTGGCCGAGACCCCAAGCAAGTGCTAGCACACTTTTGGGCTCTCCTCTCCACTCTCTTGCTTGTGTGGATACTTCTAGAGGGTTGCTACTTTGCATCCTTGAGATCCGACACCAACCGAGGAGCGAGCGGGAATTGCGGGGCACGCATCGAAGGTAGTTTTTCTCTTCTCTAATAGATCTAGGTTGTAGATCGGTTTTGAAGCATGTAAACGAGCACTCGTAAATTTTTGAAATGGTTTTCTTCGCTCGGATCCTTTCTATTGGGGCTTTCGGGGTTTTCGCGATGCGAAAAAGCGGTTTTCGTGGCCCGAAAAACCCTACAATGGGGGCATGGAAAAAAATCCATTAAAATCCCCAAATCAATTGTTAAACACCAACCATACCTTACCATAGGGCCATTGGGACCCTTACTTGAAATAAGTCCTAACCTTCCACCCTCTTAGGGTACTTGGCCGAAACCTATAGGGTCTCTAGGCCATGTGAATCATTCACATAAACACCCTCCATCTCCCTTATATCATGACAATACATAAAACACCTACTTGAGGTTTTAGACCCAACCCTACCCATGGGTTCTTGATGTTGGCCGAAACCCTAGGGTATCCTAGGGTACCCCAAAAATTCTCAAAAATTATATTTAATCTCTAAACATCATAAGAGTACATTAAACAACATTATCAAGATTTTTAGCATCATCATGGACCCTAAAACCTAGTGGCCGAAACCCATAGGGTCTCTAGGGTGCTTGGTTTTGTTTCTTTCAACATCATGTCCCAAAAACCAACCAATAAATCATGCTAAAACATAAGGAACTATTATACCACAGGTGAGAGAGTCTTACCTTGGGTTTCTTGATTTTTCACCTTGATTATAGAGAATCAAAAGAACTCCTTGGACCTTAAGTCACCTCTAGCCCTTGAAACCTTGGGAAGCCTTTAGATCTTGGAGATGAGACCCTCTTGTGAAGCTTTTCCAAGGAAAATCCTCCTTGTGGTGTTCGGCTAGGATGAGGGAAGGAGGAGGAAGAAAATGCAAACTGATGGAAGGAAAAGGTAACTCCCAAACCCCCCTCTTTATAACCCATTAAGGAGGTAAATGAAGAGTCTCTCCATGACCCTTCATCTTCTTCTAAGCCTTAACCAATATCCACATCATTCCCTCATAACATTCCCTTGCTAGGTGAGTTGGTTAGAGCATACATGGTTGTAC
Source organism: Boesenbergia rotunda (assembly GCA_024364735.1). Taxonomy (NCBI): domain Eukaryota; kingdom Viridiplantae; phylum Streptophyta; class Magnoliopsida; order Zingiberales; family Zingiberaceae; genus Boesenbergia; species Boesenbergia rotunda. The sequence goes on from JAGFNQ010002767.1 coordinate 4,475, forward strand.
AAGAGGTCCAAGGTTCAATCCTTGGTAGATGCACAATTTTTTTTCCACTTATTTTATTTTATTTTCCTAGTATTTTCGAAAATCCCTTAAAAATTCCCCCATAATTATGTTAATATTTCTCATTAAAATCCCTTTATATTTATATAAATTTTCACCTAAAATCCACCAATAATTATGGTACTAAAAAGCCCATATAAGGCCCATTAGTGCCCTTTTTCCCAATTTAAATGAGAAAACATGGATTTTCTAGGCCAAAGTTCTCATTAATATTTCTAGGTTCCTCAGAAAATTATCTAGACATGCTTAATATTTTAAGGAAATATTAAGAGAATTTTCTGGGTCGTTACAACTGTGTCGTCGAGGCCTTCGATGACTCCATAGTAGCGCCAACTGTGTCGTCGCCGGCCAAACGCGACTAGCGAGCCGCCATCGCAGCTAGCGCAACCACTGATGTAGCCCGCAGTCGCCGGCCATGAAGGATCTGGCGCCTTTCTTTTTCTTCCCAACCCATCGCCACCACACCGATCCCGTGCCACACCCAACCTTCGACCGTTATGTGCGCATGCCACATCCTGTTAGTGATATGAGAAAAGTGTCCTAAGGCAATCGCCTTATGATTGTAATCATTTATTTTAATAAATGAATATTCACTATTTGAGTATACATGTTTATGTATTTGATTAAGATCTTAAACTCATTTACTGAATGTCCGCAATACAATTCACAACATGAGAGAATTTGTGATGAATTCACAACTAGTGATTATCTCTACATATGCAATTGTGAAGTATTGAAATTGTCCCTAGTCGATGAATTGATAAATATGGACACTACCAATTCTGTTGAGACTAGCATGGGTTATTCTCTAATCAGCTGATTCTCACTGGCTGGTGACATTGGGATGTCCGGAGATAAATATGAATGCTAGTTAAGGGAACTAGTTCATTGGAGTGACTGGCTGTAAAACTTCATATGGTAGTCTACATATAGATATGTCAGTGATCTTCTTACTGCAGCTTAAGTGCGATGTTCCTTTGACTTGCGGTGTTCAAGTCATCTTGGTCATGGAGACTTATACTTTGACATCTTAAGCAAGCATCTCCAAGGAGGTGTGGACCTAGGATGATTGGGTATAAGCCGAAGTGCCCGAAGATGTTTGAACAACCTACAAAGGATTCACCACTCCTTGCGAGGAGATGTATACCCAAGGCCTATCGTCGGATTGTTACTCGAAGCCTCTGGCCAGAGCATGACATGTTCAGAGTATGAATCTCTTAGATACATGAGACTAATTAGAATCCGTAGGACGAGAAAACATTACTTGGGCTAGGTGGGACGTAGTCAGCCTAGTGGGGACTGACACACATAGACTATGTCCTGAACCAAGTGGGTATAAGATGGTGAAGGGAATGGGGCACGATTCATTATAGCTGCTGAAGGGTTTCAGAATTGTTTCTGAGGTCAACCGTTGATCTTTCGATTAATTGGGGATCATGATGTACTACTAGGTGTCACTCATGATCGTTCTATAATTGGTTAATTATAGACGACCAACATAAATTGAAAGCCTATTTAGTCACACGCACTACGAGTAATCCGAGGGATTTAAAATGAGTTGAAAATTAGATTTTCCAATCAAGAGAGATTAGGTTTGGTTGAGCCAAACGATAAGTCGAATCTGAATTTTTCAGAGTCGCATCGGAAGCGTAAAATGGCTAAATCTTTTGAAGAATTAATAGATGAATTAAATGAGTTTAATTCATTGGGGCGTCGCTTGGATAGGCTGGCCAAAGAGGGTCCCCACCCTCTTTGCTTGGCCGGCCACAACAAAGGGAGGGAACCAAATTGTTTGGTTCAATTTATAAAATAAATAAAGTGTGGTTTGTTTTATAAAATTATGGATGATATAAATTTTTTATATAAACCAAGGTTTGGTTTATTTTTCATGGAAATTTAAATGAACCATGGATTTATTTATTTTATTTTATAAAATCAATCATGGATTGATTTACCATGATAAAGAAATTTATATAAAGAAATTTATTTTTCATGGAAATTAAAATGAACCATGGATTGGTTTATTTTATTTTATAAAATCAATCATGGATTGATTTACCATGATAAAGAAATTTATATAAAGAAATTTATATGATAAATTTCTTATGAAAATTTATTCCATAAAAAGAGACTTGGTTGATTTTTATCATGAATTAAAATATGATTTTAACCATGATATAAAATCAAGACTTGGTATGATGGAATATGTCATAGAAAATTTATATGATAAATTTCTTATGAAAATTTATTCCATAAGAAAAAAGAGACTTGGCGATTGAGAGACCACTATATAAAGGACCCAAGGCAAGGCTTGGAATTCATTCAAAATAATCAAAGTATTCTTGCTTGGGCTCTCTCCCTCTCCTCCCTTCTTTCTCTTGGCCGGCCTCTCCCTTCTTCTTGCCGTGAGCTCAAGGAGAAGCACCGAGGCGACGAAGTTCTTCCGTTGGGATGATCTTCCTCTCCGGCGATCATCACCTTGGGATTGGGCGCAAGTCTTCTTCCTCCTCCTCGCCGGAATTATGATTCCGGCCAACCTTGGTGGTGAGTTTTTCCGATATGATTACTTCTCTCTTGGTTTCTTGTCGCGTTCTCAGGGAATCTAGTAGTTGACGAGAACACGAAACTCGTGGCTTTGCGAAGTCATCGCGAATAGAGGCGGAGCTTCCAAGGGATACTTACGGTTGGATCTCGTCCCTTTCTTCGAGTTACGTGAGGTAACAAGTAAATTAGTTTACGTTTCTGCAAAATTTTAAATATATGATCATGTCTACACAACATAAGGTTGCATGCTTAGATGTGTGGTTAAATAATTTAAAAAATTATTTATGCTAAACCTTCCGTTGCACGTAATTAATTTTAAAATTACGAACCCGCATCCATGTCAACATGCATCCGGTCCCAACACATCCGTCGTCGGTCATTATGTGCAACCCGCCTGAGAAGCTGCTAAAGGTAATGGTTTTCGTTAATTAGTTGTTTAAGTAATCAAGTTAATTAATGAATTAATATTGATTATTTGTGATAGTTGATAACTGGGGTAAATTTGCTAGGTGAAGGTCAAAGGGTATGGGGTTTCTTTTACCTGAATTATTGCCGATCTAAACTCATTGATTAGAAATAATGATCTATGTGTGGTTATTTAATTTTGGGGTTGTTTTCATATAGGATAGATTAATTAGGACTGATAATAAGATTAACCTTATTCGAACTAGGGGATTAAATGATTGACTAAACTATAGTTAATGATGGAAAATTGGATGTGATTAGCTAATTAATTTGGGTTGATTAACGCTAGGATGATTTGGGTGAATCATGAGATTAAATGGTAAAGATTAGACTTAATTACAAATTTAGCTTTTAAATTGGAGGATGATCGTTAGGGTTAGGATGATTTAAGTCGGTGGTGCTATACTTAGCTATTTGGTATTTATTAAAGTAGCTAAAATCGTATTTGATACAAGACGTTGACTTGGTACTAACGTTGGACGCAGAGTTCTCATTGGACACAGACTTCACATTCGAAGGTGGGTACTTCTTCCTTGTTTCTATAGCTCTGTTTATCTTTAAATACATTGTTGTTTTATTATCTAAGTAGGATGATTTACCTTAAATCTATTCCTCTTGTTTTCCTGCTTGATACTTATTCTGTGCTTGACCTTTGAGTGGTAATTCAAATTGTTCAGTTATACAGTCTCATTTCTTGGTTTCTGATCTAAAACGTACTGTGTGTACGCGTGTATTGTAGAATAATCATTTGACCTATCTAGGGTTTGGTTGGCATTAGATAAGCACTACCCAGTAGATTAGTGCATGTTTATTTATTTTGGTGTTGATTGTGCTTTTCATATATTTCCTTATTTTGGTGTTACTGGTGTTTTCTATTTCGCATGGTTTTGGATTTGAATGAGGTGGTGTATATTAGTGACATGCATCATAGCATTCAGGCCGATGACCGCTGGCTCCTTGGTGGTTGAGACGGGTCGTCGGGTATATTTTCCTGTTGTGACATGCTTAGTCAGAGTTGTGTGCAAACAATTGATACTCCCCAGGTATTTGGAGTTCCCACAGGTATTTTGGGGTTTTAAGCCCAAGTATTTTGGATTTTCATATTAGGGTCACGGTTGTCATGGTGTATGTGCATAGCCCCAGGTTTTGGCGCTTGTATTTTGTCCACTCAACCTACCCAATATAGCGATGGTTGGTGTGTGTACAATGCAGATCATGACATCATGTGCATATTGTGCATCGTGCATTTGCTTGTGTTTGTTGCATTTGTTTGAGCTATGATTGTTGTATTTGATTGACATGCATATGCGATTATGATTTGTATTTTGTTTTATGATCTGGATATGTTCAGCAGTATTAGCTGTTTTATGGAGTTGTTAGGAGGTATTTCTGTATTTGCCCCTACTTGTTACATGATTTTCAGGTATGTTTTATTTTGTATAGAGACATTTAGTTTATGTTCTTTACTCCGGAGACTGTATACTCTTTGTTTCTTTATGCTTGTTTTACCCTTTTATATATCATGCATTTATCTGCTCTTATACCCACAGAATTCCATCCGAAACTCACCACCCCTCGTTCTCCTTTTTGTTTTAGGTAGTCGATAGATGTGTCTCGTGCCGCCAGGAGAGGATCCAGCTGCCAGTCCCCAGTCTTGAGTAGGCTATTTTCGTTTTCATTCTCTCGTCGTGTTGAGGTCGTGTTAGTATTGTTTTGTTTCGCAGGATATTTGTTTCTCTACAGATGTGTATTCGTACTTTCATGTTATTTTTATCGTATTGGTGTCGTTTTGGTATTATTATCATATCGGATGGTGTTTGGCCTTTCGTTAGCATGTATTTATTTATTTTCGATGGATTTTGGTTTGCTGCGCTTAGTTATTAGGATTTATTCATTATGTTTATTATTTGTCAGTTATAATATTTAACTGCGTGGTTGTGATGGTGTGAATTCCAGTCGAGTATGGCTGAGCTAAATTATGGGTGGAGTGATGTGTGTATGAGTTTCAAATTGTCCACCGTACAGGGGAGGTGCTGCTCGATTTTTGAGCTGTTGGGACCAGGTGCATGTTGACATGGATGCGGGTTCGTAATTTTAAAATTAATTACGTGCAGCGGAAGGTTTAGCATAGATAATTTCACCACACATCTAAGCATGCAATTTTATCTTGTGTAGACATGATCATATATTTAAAATTTTGCAGAAACATAAATTAATTTACGTATTACCTCGCGTAACTCGAAGGAAGGGACGAGATCCAACCGTAAGCGTCCCTTGGAAGCTCCGCCTCTATTCGCGTCCACGCCGAGTATCTTCGGGATGACTTCGCAAAGCCACGAGTTTCATGTTCTTGAGAACTACTAGATTCTCCGAGAACGTGACAAGAAAAACTAAGAGAGAAGTCGGAAGACTAACCACAAAATGATGGCCGAAATCAAAATTCCGGCGAAGCAAAAGAAGAGGCTTGCGGCAAAAAGATCCTTGCGGCAAACTCTAATTCCGGCAGCACCTTCTTCCGGCCAAGAGATGGCCGGAGCTTCCTTCTCCGACAGCATGTGGTGGCCGGCAGGGAAAGGGCAGGGGCGGCCGACTAGTGCTCCTTCTTGGGGCTGGTTGGCACACGGCAAGAAGGGGAGAAGAGAAGGAGAAAAAGAGAGGGAGAGAGTCTATGCCTTCATCTCTTCGATTATTTTTCAAGCCTTGCCTTGGGTCCTTTATATAGTAGCCTCTCAACCATCAAGCCTCTCAAATATGGAATAACTTATTCCATCATGCCAAGTTTGATTTTATATCATGGTTAAAATTATATTTTAATTTATGATAAAAATCAATCAAATCTCTTCTTTTCTATGGAATAAATTTCCTTATCATGGTAAATCAATCCATGATTGATTTTATAAATCAATCCTTGGTTCATTTTAATTTACATGAAGAAATAAACCAAACCTTGGTTTATTATAAAACAAACCACACTTGGTTTATTTTATAAATTGATCCAAAAACTTGGTTCTCTCCCTTTGTTGTGGCCGGCCAAGCAAAGAGGATGGAGGCCCTCTTTGGCCGACCCATCCAAGCCACGCCCCAATGAATCAAACTTATTTAATTCATCTATTATGTCTTCAAAAGACTTAGTCATTTTACACTTCCGATGCATCTCTGAAAAATTCAGATTCGACTTATCGTTTGGCTCAACCAAACCTAATCTCTCTTGATTGGAAAATCCAATTTTCAACTCGTTTTAAATCTCTCGGATTACTCGTAGTGCGTGAGACTAAATAAACTTACGATTTATGTTGGCCGTCTATAATTAATCAATTATAGAACGATCATGAGTGGCGCCTAGTAGTACATCATGATCCCCAATTAATCGAAAGATCAACGGTAGGCCTCAGAAACAATTCTGAAACCCTTCAGCAGCTATAATGAATCGTGCCTCATTCCCTTCACCATCTTATACCCACTTGGTTCAGAACATGGTCTATGTGTGTCAGTCCCCACTAGGCTGACTACGTCACACCTAGCCCAAGTAACGTTTTCTTGTCCTACGGATTCTAATTACTCTCATGTATTTAAGAGATTCATACTCTGAACATGTCATGCTCTAGCCAGAGGCTTCGAGTAACAATCCGACGATAGGCCTCGGGTATACATCTCCTCGCAAGGAGTGGTGAATCCTTTGTAGGCTGTTCAAACATCTTCGGGCACTTCGGCTTATACCCAATCATCCCGGGTCCACACCTCCTTGGAGATGCTTGCTTAAGATGTCAAAGTATAAGTCTCCATGACCAAGATAACTTGAACACCACAAGTCAAAGGAACATCCCACTAAAGCTACAGTAAGAACTTCACTGACATATCTATATGTAGACTACCATATGAAGTTTTACAGCCAGTCACTCCAATGAACTAGTTCCCTTAACTAGCATTTATGTTTATCTCCGGACATCTCAATGTCACCAGCCAGTGAGAATCAGCTGATTAGAGAATAACTCATGCTAGTCTCAACAGAATTGATAGTGTCCGTATTTATCAATTCGTCGACTAGGGACAATTTCAATACTTCACATTTGCACATGTATAGATAATCACTAGTTATGGATTCATCACAAATTCTCTCATGCTGTGAATTCTATTGCGGACATTCAGTAAATGAGTTTATGATCTCAATCAAATACACGAACATATATACTCAAATAATGAATATTCATTTATTAAAGTAAATGATTATAATCATAAGGCGATTGCCTTAGGACACTTCTCTCATATTACTAACATCAGATACACCATTATAATCATAAAGGGATTGCCTTAGGACACTTCTCTCATATCACTATCAAACCCTCACTTGGCCTAATGTCAATCGCTACGGTACCCAATACCACAGGCTCTAACATGACCCTCAAACTTGCTTTGAGGCAAGGCCTTAGTTAAAGGATCCGCTAAATTCCTTTCAGTGGGAATTTTCTCAATTTGTATATCATTCCTACTTATAATCTCTCTGATCAGATGATAGCGGCGAAGCACATGTTTGGATCGCTGATTAGACCTTGGTTCCTTCGCTTGTGCAATAGCTCCATTATTGTCGCAATAAACCGGTATTGCTTCATCAATGGTTGGAACCACACCAAGTTCTGAGACAAACTTCTTGATCCAGACTGCTTCCTTTGCTGCTTCCGAAGCTGCAATATATTCCGCTTCCGTGGTAAAATCTGCTACGGTGTCTTGCTTGGAACTCTTCCAACTTATTGCGTCTCCATTCAAAATAAATACTTATCCGGACTGAGATTTCGAGTCATCCTTATCTGTCTGAAAACTAGCATCTGTATACCCACGTATTACCATATCACCTTCTCCATATATTAGGAACACATCCTTAGTGCTTCTTAAGTACTTGAGGATTGTCTTGACAGCCGCCCAATGATCCATTCCTGGATCAGACTGGTATCTACTTGTGACGCTCAGAGCATACGATACATCGGACCTAGTACATAACATAGCATACATGATAGATCCTATCGTGGATGCATAAGGAATATTATTCATGCAAATCCTCTCGTTTTCTGTGCGCGGACACATAGACTTCGAAAGGTTGATCCCATGCCTGATGGGAAGGTAACCTTTCTTGGATTCCGACATGCTAAACCTTTCTTGCACTCGGTCTATATATGTAGACTGCGAAAGACCAAGCAATCATTTTGATCTATCTCTATAGATTCTAATCCCAAGGATATAGGTTGCTTCTCCCAGGACTTTCATGGAGAAAGTTTTGGACAACCAAATTTTAACTGACTGTAAGACTGATATATCGTTTCCTATAAGTAATATGTCATCGACATATAACACTAGGAATACGACTGCACTCCCACTAACCTTCTTGTACACATAAGGTTCGTCAGGATTTTGTGAGAAATCAAACTCTTTGATTGTCTCATCAAAACGGATGTTCCAGCTCCTGGATGCTTGCTTTAGTCCATATATGGATCGTCGAAGCTTGCATACTTTGGTTTTATTAACCGATGTGAAACCTTCAGGTTGTATCATGTATACATCCTCAAGCAGGTTTCCATTAATCTAGCCTTAATGGTAATAGCATTACCTTCCATGTCGATTTTCTTCTTGAAAACCCACTTGCACCCTATGGGCTTAATCCCTTCAGGTGAGTTAACCAAGTCCCATACTTGATTTTTGTACATGGAATCCATTTCCGACTTCATGGCTTCAAGCCATTTATCTCTTTCTGAATTTTTCAGAACATCTTCATAACTGATAGGTTCGTCATCGTTAATGAGTAACATGTCGTTCGATTCACTTATGAGATATTCGTATCTCTCTGGAATATTGTGTGTCCTATCAGACCTACGAAGAAGTGGTGTTGTTTTCGGTTTAACTGATAGCTCATCATTATGAGTTATTGGTTGTGGGTCTAGAATAGGTGTCTCTGTAATGTCTATTGGAGTTTCTTGAACTTCTTCAGGTTCAATGCTACTCCCACTGTTTTCTTGTAAAAGAAATTCTTTTTCTTGAAATACAGCATGTCTTGAAACAAACACCTTTTGTTCCATGGGATGATAGAATTGGTAACCTTTCGTTTCCTTAGGGTATCCAATAAATAGGCATTTATCAGACTTAGCATCCAATTTGTCTGATACAGTCCGCTTTACATAAGAAGGACAACCCCATATCTTTAGGTGAGATAAATGAGGTTTCTTACTATTCCACGTCTCATATGGAGTAGTAGAGACTACCTTGGTCAGGGCTCTGTTTAGTAAGTAAACAGCTGTCTTAAGCGCATAGCCCCAAAAGGATTTTGGAAGAGTTGCATGATTCATCATAGATCTAACCATGTCCATCAAGGTTCGGTTACGCCTCTCAGATGTTGGGACCGGGTGCATGTTGACATGGATGCGGGTTTATAATTTTATAAAATAATTACGTGCAGCGGAAGATTTAGCATAAATAATTTCTCAAATTATTTTAACCACACATCTAGCATGCAACCTTATGTTGTGTAGACATGATCATATATTTAATTTTTTTTTTTTTGCAGAAACGTAAACTAATTTACTTGTTACCTCGCGTAACTCGAAGAAAGGGACGAGATCCAACCGTAGCGTCCCTTGGAAGCTCCGCCTCTATTCGCGTCCACGCCGAGTTTTCTTCGGGATGACTTCGCAAAGCCACGAGTTTCGTGCTGACAAGAACTACTAGAATCTCCAAAGGCACGACAAGAATACCAAGAGAGAGATGGAAAGGCTAACCACCAAACGAAGAACGGAATCAAGATTCCGGGAGGAAGGAAGGAGTTGCGCCCGCTTCTTCTTCTTCTTCGACAGCTTCTTGGTGGTGGAAGCTCACGGCAACAACAGGGAGGGCCTCTAGGGCCGGCGGCACTAGAAGAGGGAGAGGGAGAGAAGGAGAGAGAGAGAGGGCTTATTTCTAGATCTCTTAGATTCTTGATTTCCAAGCCTTGCCTTGGTTCCTTTATATAGTAGCCTCTCAATCGCCAAGTCTCCTTTTTACGGAATAAATTTTCATAAGAAATTTATCATATAAATTTTTCTATGGATTATTCCATCATGCCAAGTTTTTATCATAATTTAATTTATAATAAAAATAACTATGTCTCCCTTTTCTTATGGAAAGAAATTTCTTCATATAAATTTCATTATATAAATTTCTTTATCATGGTAAATCAATCTATTATTAATTTTATAAAATAAAATAAACCAATCCATGGTTCATTTTAATTTTCATGAAAAATAAATCCCTTTTATATAAATTTCTTTATCCATAATTTTATAAAACAAACCGCGCTCGGTTTATTTTATAATTTGAACCAAACAATTTGGTTCTCCCCTTTTAATGTGGCCGGCCAAACAAAGAGGGTGGGGACCCTCTTTGGCCGACCAAACCCAAGCCATGACCTCACGAATTAAACTCATTTAATTCGTCCAATAAGTCATCAAAAGACTTAGCCATTTTATGCTTCCGATGCGTCTCTGAAAAATTCAGATTCGACTTATCTCTCATGATCGGAAAATCCAATTTTCAACTCGTTTTAAATCCCTCGGATCACTCGTAGTGCGTGTGACTAAATAGGCTTTCGATTTATATTGGTCGTCTATAATCACCCAATTATAGAACGATCATGAGTGGCACCTAGTAGTACATCATGATCCCCAATTAATCGAAAGATCAACAGTTGACCTCAGAAATAATTCTGAAACCCTTCAGCAGCTTTAATGAATCGTGCCTCATTCCCTTCACCATCTTATACCCACTTGGTTCAGGACACGGTCTATGTGTGTCAGTCCCCACTAGGCTGACTATGTCACACCTAGCCAAAGTAATGTCTTTCTCGTCCAACGGATTCTAATTACTCTCATGTTTCTGAGAGATTCATACTCGGAACATGTGATGCTCCGGCCAGAGGCTTGGAGTAACAATCCGACGATAAGCCTTGGGTATACATCTCCTCGCAAGGAGTGGTGAATCCTTTGTAGGTTGTTCAAACATCTTCGGGCACTTCGGCTTATACCCAATCATCCTGGGTCCACACCTCCTTGGAGATGCTTGCTTAAGATGTCAAAGTATAAGTCTTCATGACCAAGATGACTTGAACACCGCAAGTCAAAGGAGCATTGCACTTAAGCTGCAGTAAGAACTTCATTGACATATCTATATGTAGATTACCATATGAAGTTTTACAGCTAGTCACTCCAATGAACTAGTTCCCTTAACTAGCATTCATGTTTATCTCCGGACATCCCAATATCACCAGCCAGTGAGAATCAGCTGATTAGAGAATAACCCATGCTAGTCTCAACAGAATTGATAGTGTCCGTATTTATCAATTCATCGACTAGGGACAATTTCAATACTTCACAATTGCACATGTAGAGATAATCACCAGTTGTGAATTCATCACAAATTCTCTCATGCTGTGAATTGTTTTGTGGACATTCAGTAAATGAGTTTAAGATCTCAATCAAATACACGAACATATATACTCAAATAGTGAATATTCATTTATTAAAGTAAATGATTATAATCATAAGGCGATTGCCTTAGGACACTTCTCTCATATTACTAACATCAGATACACCATTATGCTGTGGTGTATATGGCGCAGTCCATTGAGACAATATCCCATTGCCCCTAAGATAATCTTGAAACTCTTGACTTAAGTATTCACCACCCTGATCGAATCGAAGTATCATAATACTTTTGCCAAGCTATTTCTCTACTTCACTTCTGAACTTTTTGAATTTCTCAAAATCTTCAAATTTGTGTTTCATTAAGAACACATACCAGAATCGTGAGTGATCATCGATAAAGGTAATGAAGTAGCTATAACCTCCTTGTGCAAGAGTTGACATTGGTCCACATACATCAGTATGTATTAGACCAAGCAATTCTCCCACTGGTTTACCTTTTCCGGAAAAGGGTAATTTGGTCATCTTACTTTTAAGCATGATTCACATGTATCAAATGAACCGGGTTCAAATGATTCCAGAATTCCACATCGGTGTAATTTGGTCATGCGTTTCTTACTTACATGGCCAAGACAACAATGACACGTATAGGAGTCTATTTGATTATCTATTTGAGCACGTTTGTTGCTAACTTCGATATTGAAAACGTCACAGGATAAATCTAACGTGTAGATACCATTGCATAAAGTTTCAGTCCCATAAATAACATCATTTAAAGTTATGTAACAGCAATTGTTACTAAAAATTAAATGATAACCCTTTTCATTCAAGCATGAAATAGATACAATGTTCTTTATTAATGAAGGAACAAAATAACAATTATCCAATTCTAATACAAGTCCAGTAGGGAGCTTTAGCAAATATGTTCCGTTGGCAACAGCAGCAATCTTTGCTCCATTTCCAACTCGTAAATTCGCTTCTCCCATGACGAGTCTTCTTCTATTCCTTAGCCCCTATATGTCATTACATATATGTGAGCTACACCCAGTATCAAGTACCCAAGTGTACGAGGAAATAGAGTGGCATTCAATAATGAAGATACCTGAAGAGGATGGGGCATCGGATGCCTTCTTCTTCAAGGACTCAAGATAAACCTTGCAGTTTCTTCGCTAGTGGCCCTCCTTGTTGCAGTGATGGCAAGTGCCTTTTGGTGCCTTTTCAATCTTTTTGGCCTTTTTCTTCCTTCCCTTATTTTGTTCTTTGTGCTTCCTCTTAGAGTCTTTCTTTGAGGAACCAACTAACAGTATCATCTTCTGATCCTGCTTTACAGAAGGCTCTACAGTCTTCAGCAGGTTAAGCAACTCAGGAATGGTAGTCTCCAGTTTGTTCATCCTATAGTTCATCACAAATTGTGAGTAACTCTTGGGAAAACAATGCAGAATTAAGTCAATACTTAGTTCGTGATCCATTGCAAATCCGAGTGTGCCTAGTCGCTCAATATACCCCAACATCTTCAACACAAACTGTGAGACAGAAGTGCCTTCCTGCATCTTAGAGGTGAAGAGGAGTTTGGAGACCTCAAACCTTTCGGATCTCGCCTGCTCGTCAAACAGCACATGAAGATGGAAGGCGATGGTATGAGCATCCATATGCTCATGCTGCTTTTGTAGCTCAGGTACCATAGCGGCCAGCATGATGCAACTCGCAAGTTCAGAATCGGCCACATATTTCTGATCGGCCACTAACTGGTCTGGAGTTGCATCTTCAGAATGATGGTTGGGAAGTTGTTCTTCAAGAACATAAGTAAGATTTTCTGCCTTGAGAACTAACCTTAGGTTTCGAAGCCAGTCCATAAAGTTTGGCCCAGTCAGCTTATTGATGTCCAAAATGGAACGCAAATTCAGAGAAGGCATGATCAGGTGATTATCCTAGAAATACAAATTGAGCTTATGTGATAAGAATGATAAAAATGCATCAATATACATTAAATAAATCCTATTTATTTTTTGAATTGAATAACCCTTTTTATCAATTCGGGAGATCGTAGGAACATCTCCAAATAAGTTGATATCCAACCATAGATAAGAACAACCATGGCTAGAGTCCATCAAGTTATTCTTATCTATGAAGGTAGGTAATTATATCGATTACATATTATACATATGTAACTATCATATTATGCTATCAACTAATTGAATGTTTGCATAAATCATTGGGTTGTTAACTCATTAACAAGTATGCAACATTATACATAGCACCCAACTGCACCTCTCTTTACATCGACCTTGGCTGTGGCACAACAAATCGATGCTCCAAGCTTAAGGCTGACCCATTAATCAAGAAATAGTTTTAACATGGTTGGAGATCATTCAACCCTTTAGTCAAGCTTGGATGTATCCAACGACCAAAACTAAGGATTGACCTCTGACTCCAAATATATTAATCATAAACTAATTCCATGGTTTGAACATGTTGAGGTTCAAGCCGGGCATGGATGTGTCCATCAACCCAAACGAGAAACAAAACTCCGGTTCTAACCATATTAATGGAAGGTGTTGGCCTTAATATTTTGTAAGGGGTTTTGGGTCTCATCCTTTTCTTTTATGCACATTCATGATGTAACGCCCACCCTTAATCCCCTAGGGATTCGGCGGCGCTACTTTAACTTTCGTACATTACAACTACACGTATGCATTCATATTTTTCTTTTGTATCTAATCTATGGATGGCACATGTAACATTAAAGCATGCAAGGTTCATGTAGCGGAAGCATAATTATTTTTCAGAACATTCAACTAAGCATGGACATCAAGTATTCATCTTCAAACATAGCATGTCTATAAAAAGAGCATAACATGGGTTTAACATGACAAGTTCCAAAACATGAAGCAACTAAGAGCAAGATCCTTTTTATCCACCAGCACTATCACACACACACTTGCCCTTCTCCCGCAGCCTCTATAGTTTAGCGTCCTTTATTTGTAGCATAAGGGGAAACACTAAACGATAAGCAATAGCTTAGTAAGACCCTGTCCTACTCACAAAACCGGATATCATGAAAAGGTGATAGAATATATCACATTCAAGCATGGTAAGCATTTAAGCATGTTAAACATCTAAGCATGTTAACTTCATAAGAAGGTTCTTTTGAAAACATATAAACATAATACTTGAACATAGCATAATCATTAGGGCCCGGTTTGTACTTCATGTTTTGCGCGCGCCCCTGAATAGGAACGAAGTAGCTAATCCCGAACCACTAGGATTTACTAGGCCTTCTCAAAAGTCCTTCAGCCTAGTATCATAATCATTTGACTCGCTTTAAGAGTCTATAGTACAAGTCATTACAAAATAAAATAGTTATCATATTCTTCATTTTCATAAAGTATGTTCTTAGTCCCAACCTTCTAGGGAAGCATTCTTTAGGCCCTAAGCCTTCTTCGTTCATGCCCTATAGGGCTCATTCTTATACATATGTATGCATTCATAATCATGATAACTAGCATAGTATAAAGTATGCATTTCATGGGAGCAACCAAGGCTTGGGTCCAAGAGTTCTCTCTTGGCCGAAAGTTGTAATTTTGGCTAGCATGCATTCCAATCAACATATCAAGAATCACACAAGCATGTCATATCCTACACAAGATCATTATCATGCATGGTATTTATTAATCCAATCCCAAGTATAGGGCCCTTTGGCCGAACATGTAGGGTTGAGTACCTTGGGGTTTTTATCCACATAGCATCATGAACATTCATACAACACATGTGATATCATAGAGATTCATTAGGGTGCATATCATGGAGTTAAGCTCAATAACCTAACCCTAGGGTAGGGTTGGCCGAATGGTTTAGAAGGGGATTCCCTTCCCTCCTAGCCTTCTTTACTCACACACAATATAATACATTCATGCAAACATCATTATTAAGCATAGGAAAGCATGTGGCCTACCCTAACCCTTGGTTAGGGTGATGGCCGTAACATGTAGAGACATGTAGAGGGCATCGTGTGAGTCATGTAATCGATTCAAGAGCAATTATGCTACAGGTGAAGGGCACTTACCTCTTTCACTAAATATCCTTAAGGTATACCCTTAGATCGGAGGGGAGGTGCTTGTCCTTGCTCTTGAGGTCCTTGACTTCTTCTTGCCTTGCAAGAGATTCAAACCTTCAATGGGGTCTTGGGATTTTTGAAAATTGAAGAGGGAGAGGGGAGTTGGGATTTTCAAAAATTGAAGAGGGAGAGGGGAGTTGGGATTTTCAAAAATTGAAGAGGGAGAGGGAAGTTAGGATTTCGAAAATTGAAGAGGGAGAAGGGAGTTCAATTTTCGAAAATTGAAGAGGGAGTCTCTTGGATTTTCAAAAATTGAAGAGGGAGAGTGAGTGAGGGGTTTGCAACAATGATGGTTAGCCCCTTAGCATTCCCTCTTATTTATACTAAGGGAAGAGGCAAGGTGCCTCTTCTCCAAGTGTCTCTTCACTAAGGGGTTTCTCATCAAGAGTCTCTTCCTCTACCCTTTCACATTCCCTAACCCTTAACAAGAATTTCCTTTCCTTTCTCTCAGCAATCCCCTGCTGGGTGAATTGGTTACTTCGTTGCTTTTCAAGGCTTTGCTTACTAAGAGTTCCAAGGTTCGATTCTCGGCAAGAGCATATTTTTGCTCCTCTTTGGTTTTCACTTTTGCAAAGCCCATTAGCCCAATTTACTCTCATATTCTCAAATCACATATTATGAAATCACATATTTCAATTCATACAATCACATATTCTAATTTATGCAAATTACATATTCCTATTTGTGCAATCACATATTCGAATTTATGCAATCACATATTCTAATTCTTTCTAATGAAATCACATATCATTTAATCATGACATCACAAAAATGTAATTCTATTCATTCATGAAATAAATGTCATACCATCTGATAACCTATATCGACATTTTTGTGTCCTAATGAAAATCGAAAGCAAGCCCAAAATTTGGGGCGTTACAATCCCCTACACCTTATAGAAAGTTCGTCCTCGAACTAAAACAATTCTGGGTACTTGCTTTTCATTTCATCTTCGTGTTCCCAGGTGGCCTCTTCGAACCGTTGACTTTGCCACAGGACCTTTACTAAGGGCACCTTTTTGTTCCTTAGCTTTTTAACTTCTCGGTCCAATATCTGAATGGGCTGACTTTCATAACTTAGGTCCTCCTGGATCTGAACCGTTTGTGGTTCGATCACCTGGTCTGGGTCAGGAGTGCACTTCTTGAGCAGCGAGACATGGAACACGCTGTGAATAGCTGACATCTCCGGCGGTAGCTTCAGCTCGTAAGCTACCTGGCCTATTCTCTTTAGGATCTTGTACGGTCCTACATATCGCGGACTCGGTTTTCTCTTCTTTCCAAATCTCATAACTCCTTTCATAGGAGCCACTTTAAGGAATACAGGGTCCCCAACTTGGAATTCCAGCGGCCTACGTCGCTTATCCGCATAGCTCTTCTGCCGGCTCTGAGTAGTCTCAATTCTTTGGCGGATATTCCGTATAGCCCGGGTGGTGGCTTCAATAAAATCAATCCGGAGTCCCATTTCTTTCTTTTCGCCCGTCAAACCAACAGATTGGAGATCTACATCTCCGTCCATATAAAGCCTTATACGGTGCCTTAGAAATGGGGTTAGTACTAGGAACCAACTCAATTGCAACTCTTTATCTCTTTCAGGTGCTAACCCTGGTATACTTATACACATACATTGTAATTATATACTTATTGTGATTATGGGTAACTGAGATCTTATTTATTATATCACCAAAATTTATTTTATTCCGTCTTATAATTCTACATACAAAACTAGTCCAACTTAGTGGCTTGTGACTACATTTGATGTATTCGTCACGTCTTCCTTGGATAATGAGAAAACCCTTGCATTCGTCGCAACCGGTGGTACGTGCGGTTGGGGAGGTGCTTGCTTTTTGGCGCGGCAATCTTGGGCCTTGTGCCCTACCCGTCCGCAGTTGTAACACTTGCCTGTCCCCTGGAGACAAGCTCCTGGGTGCGGCCTTCCGCATGTAGCACACGGGTCGAACTTGGTTTGCTTGCTGGCGGGACCACTTTGTGAGTCGTTCTTTCTCTTGCCATTGTGGTTCCCCTTCCAACTATCATTCTGAGGCTTCTCACCTCCGGCTTGGGTTTGGCTCTTGTTTTCAGTCAGCACCTTCTTTTGCTGGTTGATGTTATTCAGGTAATGCTCAGCAATTAGAGCACTGCTGAACAGCTCTTCTGCGGTCTGTGGCCGGTTGACCCCGCCGGCCGCATTCAGGGCAATTTCAGGCCGCAGCATCTTCAGCATAAGTCTGACTTTTTCTTTCTCAGTGCTGACTAGCTCCGAGCAGAGGAGGCCCAGTCTGTTGAATTTCTTCATTGCCTCGCTGACTGATAGCTCACCTTGTCGGAACTCGGTGAACTCGTCGAAATGCCGGTTGGTGACCCGCATGTGGAAGAACTCTTCGAAGAATTCCGATTCGAAGTCCTTCCATGTCATTTGGTTCACCTGGCGTTTGGTCTTTATTCTTTCCCACCACATACGCGCATCTCCAGAAAGGCAGAACGATGCGCATTTGATCTTCTCTTGCTCGGGCTAGTCGAGCAATTCCATGGTGCTTTCCACTATTTTGAACCAGGCCTGCGCGTCCCAGGGTTCACCAGCACCGGAGAAACCTTCCGGTTTCAGCCTCTGCCATTGGATTAGGTAAGCCTCTGGTCGGGCTACCGTGACAGGGGCTGCCGAGGGTGCTGGCGTAACCGGGGTTGCGACTGGAATAATTGTCTGGTTCACTGGTGGTGGGGTGGTAGAGTTCCCCTGCTGATTCATCAGGTTAGTGATGATCAGTTGTTGCTCCGCGATCTGGCGTTGTAGTTCGGTTACAACATGTGCCAGATTTGGTGGGGGTACTGTCTCGTTAAGTGGTGGTGCTGTCTCGTTAAGTGGTGGAGGGACAGTCCCGTTAAGACGGTTACTACGTCTTCTAGCCATCTTCATAAGAAATGAGACTAGTATGAGGTAATAGTTATTCCTACATCCATGCATAATTAACTAGGAGTAGCACATACTATCATGCATAAAGGAAGTAGTAGGTTTAGAGTTCTTACCTAGAAGCGGCAGGATGAGGGCTTGATGAGTGTGATAGAGGTGAGGTAGACCTGCTCTGATACCAACTTGTAACGCCCGCTCTTAATCCCCTAGGGATTCGGCGGCGCTACTTTAATTTTCATACATTACAACTACACGCATGCATTCATATTTTTTTTTTCAATCTAATCTATACATGGGCATATGTATCATTAAAGCATGCAAGGATCATGTAGCGGAAGCATAATTATTATCTTTTTTTCAGAACACTCAACCAAGCATGGACGTCAAGTATTAAAGCACGTGTAGCATTATTCTAAGCATGCGCATGGATGAATTAGATGAGAGCGTAATGAAGCATAATTTAGGCATGATAGAGTATAATGAATACAAGGCATAGAACATAGTATATCAACATAGATCTTCTTAAGGTGAGATATCATGACTTGGTGAGGGAAAAAGTATAGCATATTCAAAACATATCTCCTATCATGCATAAAGGAAGTAGTAGGTTTAGAGTTCTTACCTGGAAGCGGCAGGACGAGGGCTTGATGAGTGTGAAAGTGGTGAGGTAGACCTGCTCTGATACCAACTTGTAACGCCCGCCCTTAATCCCCTAGGGATTCGGCGGCGCTACTTTAACTTTCGTACATTACAACTACACGTATGCATTCATATTTTTCTTTTGTATCTAATCTATGCATGGCACATGTAACATTAAAGCATGCAAGATTCATGTAGCGGAAGCATAATTATTTTTCAGAACATTCAACTAAGCATGGACATCAAGTATTCATCTTCAAACATAGCATGTATATAAAAAGAGCATAACATGGGTTTAACATGACAAGTTCCAAAACTTGAAGCAACTAAGAGCAAGATCCTTTTTATCCACCAGCATTATCACACACACACTTACCCTTCTCCCGCAGCCTCCATAGTTTAGCGTCCTTTATCTGTAGCATAAGGGGAAACACTAAACGATAAGCAATAGCTTAGTAAGACCCTGTCCTACTCACAAAACCGGATATCATGAAAAGGTGATAGAATATATCACATTTAAGCATGGTAAGCATTTAAGCATGTTAAACATCTAAGCATGTTAACTTCATAAGAAGGTTCTTTTGAAAACATATAAACATAATACTTGAACATAGCATAATCATTAGGGCCCGGCTTGTACTTCATGTTTTGCGCGCGCCCCTGAATAGGAACGAGGTAGCTAATCCCGAACCACTAGGGTTTACTAGGCCTTCTCAAAAGTCCTTCAGCCTAGTATCATAATCATTTGACTCGCTTTAAGAGTCTATAGTACAAGCCATTACAAAATAAAATAGTTATCATGTTCTTCATTTTCATAAAGTATGCTCTTAGTCCCAACCTTCTAGGGAAGCATTCTTTAGGCCCTAAGCCTTCTTCGTTCATGCCCTATAGGGCTCATTCTTATACATATGTATGCATTCATAATCATGATAACTAGCATAGTATAATGCATGCATTTCATGGGAGCAACCAAGGCTTGGGTCCAAGAGTTCTCTCTTGGCCGAAAGTTGTAATTTTGGCTAGTATGCATTCCAATCAACATATCAAGAATCACACAAGCATGTCATATCCTACACAAGATCATTATCATGCATGGTATTTATTAATCCAATCCCAAGTATAGGGCCCTTTGGCCGAACATGTAGGGTTGAGTACCTTGGGATTTTTAGCCACATAGCATCATGAACATTCATACATCACATGTGATATCATAGAGATTCATTAGGGTGCATATCATGGAGTTAAGCTCAAGAACCTAACCCTAGGGTAGGGTTGGCCGAATAGTTTAGAAGGGGATTCCCTTCCCTCCTAGCCTTCTTTACTCACACACAATATAATACATTCATGCAAACATCATTATTAAGCATAGGAAAGCATGTGGCCTACCCTAACCCTTGGTTAGGGTGATGGCCGTAACATGTAGAGACATGTAGAGGGCATCGTGTGAGTCATGTAATCGATTCAAGAGCAATTATGCTACAGGTGAGGGGCACTTACCTCTTTCGCTAAATATCCTTAAGGTATACCCTTAGATCGGAGGGGAGGTGCTTGTCCTTGCTCTTGAGGTCCTTGACTTCTTCTTGCCTTGCAAGAGATTCAAACCTTCAATGGGGTCTTGGGATTTTCGAAAATTGAAGAGGGAGAGGGGAGTTGGGATTTTCAAAAATTGAAGAGGGAGAGGGAAGTTAGGATTTCGAAAATTGAAGAGGGAGAAGGGAGTTCAATTTTCGAAAATTGAAGAGGAAGTCTCTTGGATTTTCAAAAATTGAAGAGGGAGAGTGAGTGAGGGGTTTGCAACAATGATGGTTAGCCCCTTAGCATTCCCTCTTATTTATACTAAGGGAAGAGGCAAGGTGCCTCTTCTCCAAGTGTCTCTTCACTAAGGGGTTTCTCATCAAGAGTCTCTTCCTCTACCCTTTCACATTCCCTAACCCTTAACAAGAATTTCCCTTCCTTTCTCTCAGCAATCCCCTGCTGGGTGAATTGGTTACTTCGTTGCTTTTCAAGGCTTTGCTTACTAAGAGTTCCAAGGTTCGATTCTCGACAAGAGCATATTTTTGCTCCTCTTTGGTTTTCACTTTTGCAAAGCTCATTAGCCCAATTTACTCTCATATTCTCAAATCACATATTATGAAATCACATATTCCAATTCATATAATCACATATTCTAATTTATGCAAATTACATATTCCTATTTATGCAATCACATATTCTAATTCTTTCTAATGAAATCACATATCATTTAATCATGACATCACAAAAATGTAATTCTATTCATTCAAGAAATAAATGTCATACCATCTGATAACCTATATCGACATTTTTGTGTCCTAATGAAAATCGAAAGCAAGCCCAAAATTTGGGGCGTTACACATGACATGTAATTATGTCATGTTCTAACGATTTCCTTAATAAAGTATGTATGTGACTTAATTTATTAAGTCTTATTAATTTAATTAGGAACTAGATTTTCTAATTTAATTTCATACTTTATTCAAGGAATTATTTTTGGAAAACAATTTCCTAAATTATCATAATCAATTTCGGAATTAATATGTTTAAAACTTTGATTTCTCTAAATCAAATCTTATTAAATTAAGAGATAGATTCCCTTAATTCAACCACATATTATTTTCATGAAAATCTTATTTAAGGAAATATACTCTATAGGAAACAATTTTCCTAATTAATTTTGGAGACAATAATATGTAAGAGCATCACCTCATAAATCAAATAAGGAAATTATCGTTTGAAAATCTCCTCAAAAATTTTCAAGATTTGATCACATATTTTATTTATAGAAAATTAATATCAATAACTTAATTTGGACGGCTCTCCGAGGCTCAATCCAAATTAAACATTTGACAGCTTAAATCCAATTTAAGAAATTTAATTATAACAACTAACTTTAAATTGGACGGCTCCCTGAGGCTAAATCCAAAATAAAGAATTTTGTAAATAATTTAATTTCCAATTATGAATTAAAATGTCAATTAATATTCCCATAATTTGTCTAGACTTTCTTGAAAGAAAGTGCCTAAAATTGCGAGCTTTTCATAAATGGAAAGTTTCCAAAAATAAAAGGTTTTCAGAATAATTGTAAGTTTCTGGTACAAAGAAAACTTACGTATTTCCAAAATTGGAAAATTTCCAAAATGGGAAATTTCCAAAATTGGAAAGTTTCCAAAAATGATAAGTTTTCACAATTATCATAAAATTTCAGAAACAGAGATATTTCAAAAGTTTGCGAAATTTCATGAGGATTTCCAAACTTTGAAATTCTTAAATCGAAAATTTACCATAATTGGAAAGTTTGCATAATTGAAAAATTTTCCAAAATTGAGATCATGACAAAGCTTTCCGCAAAAACAATTATAAGATTATGTCGAACACAAACCTCGCTCTGATACCACTGTTGGGACCAGGTGCATGTTGACATGGATGCGGGTTCGTAATTTTAAAATTAATTTCGTGCAATGGAAGGTTTAGCATAGATAATCTCTCAAATTATTTAACCACACATCTAAGCATGCAATTTTATCTTGTGTAGACATGATCATATATTTAAAATTTTGCAGAAACGTAAACTAATTTACGTATTACCTTGTGTAACTCGAAGGAAGGGATGAGATCCAACCGTAAGCGTCCCTTGGAAGCTCCGCCTCTATTCGCATCCACACCGAGTATCTTCGGGATGACTTCGCAAAGCCACGAGTTTCGTGTTCTCGAGACCTACTAGATTCTCCGAGAATGCGACAAGAAAAACCAAGAGAGAAGTCGGAAGACTAACCACAAAAGGATGGCCGAAATCAAAATTCCGGCGAAGCAAAAGAAGAGGCTTGCGGCAAAAAGATCCTTGTGGCAAACTCTAATTCCGGCAGCACCTTCTTCCGGCCAAGAGATGGCCGGAGCTTCCTTCTCTGGAAGTAGGTGGTGGTCGGCAGGGAAAGGGCAGGGGCGGCCGGCTGGTGCTCCTTCTTGGGGCTGGTTGGCGCACGGCAAGAAGGGGAGAAGAGAAGGAGAGAAAGAGAGGGAGAGAGTCTATGCCTTCATCTCTTCGATTATTTTTCAAGCCTTTCCTTGGGTCCTTTATATAGTAGCCTCTCAACCATCAAGCCTCTCAAATATGGAATAACTTATTCCATCATGCCAAGTTTGATTTTATATCATGGTTAAAATCATATTTTAATTCATGATAAAAATCAATCAAGTCTCTTCTCTTCTATGGAATAAATTTCCTTATCATGGTAAATCAATCCATGATTAATTTTATAAACCAATCCATGGTTCATTTTAATTTCCATGAAGAAATAAACCAAACTTTGGTTTATTATAAAACAAACCACACTTGGTTTATTTTATAAATTGATCCAAAAACTTGGTTCTCTCCCTTTGTTGTGGCCGGCCAAGCAAAGAGGATGGAGACCCTCTTTGGCCGGCCCATCCAAGCCACGCCCCAATGAATTAAACTTATTTAATTCATCTATTAAGTCTTCAAAAGACTTAGCCATTTTACGCTTCCGATGCGTCTCTTAATAATTCAGATTTGACTTATCGTTTGGCTCAACCAAACCTAATCTCTCTTGATGGGAAAATCAAATTTTCAACTCGTTTTAAATCTCTCGGATTACTCGTAGTGCGTGTGACTAAATAGGCTTTCGATTTATGTTGGCCGTCTATAATTAATCAATTATAGAACGATCATGAGTGGCACCTAGTAGTACATCATGATCCTCAATTAATCGAAAGATCAACGGTTGACCTCAAAAACAATTCTGAAACCCTTCAGCAGCAATAATGAATCGTGCCCCATTCCCTTCACCATCTTATACCCACTTGGTTCAGGACATAGTCTATGTGTGTCAGTCCCCACTAGGCTGACTACATCACACCTAGCCCAAGTAACGTTTTCTCGTCCTACGGATTCTAATTACTCTCATGTATTTAAGAGATTCAAACTCTGAACATGTCATGCTCTGGCCAGAGGCTTCGAGTAACAATCCGACGATAGGCCTCGGGTATACATCTCCTCGCAAGAAATGGTGAATCCTTTGTAGGCTGTTCAAACATCTTCGGGCACTTCGGCTTATACCCAATCATCCCGGGTCCACACCTCCTTGGAGATGCTTGCTTAAGATGTCAAAGTATAAGTCTCTATGACCAAGATGACTTGAACACCGCAAGTCAAAGGAACATCGCACTTAAACTGCAGTAAGAACTTCATTGACATATCTATATGTAGACTACCATATTAAGTTTTACAGCCAATCACTTCAATGAACTAGTTCCCTTAACTAGCATTCATGTTTATCTCCGGACATCTCAATGTCACCAGCCAGTGAGAATTAGCTGATTAGAGAATAACACATGCTAGTCTCAACAGAATTGATAGTGTCCATATTTATCAATTCATTGACTAGGGGCAATTTCAATGCTTCACAATTGCACATGTAGAGATAATCACTAGTTGTGAATTCATCACAAATTCTCTCATACTGTGAATTATATTGCGGACATTTAGTAAATAAGTTTAAGATCTCAATCAAATGCACAAACATGTATACTCAAATAGTGAATATTCATTTATTAAAATAAATGATTACAATCATAAGGTGATTGTCTTAGGACACTTCTCTCATATCACTAACATGAGCGAGCCTGGGCCTCTTGGGGCGTGAAAGCCTGAGTTCTACACAAACTTGGGGTGCCGAAGAGGGCTAAGTTGCGAACGTGATGGTAGTAAAGCTCGATCAAGAGGAGTTGAACTCCATAATGGCTGGCACACAGTGGATAAAGATATTACAAGGTCTTAACTCCCCTTGGCATAGGGTGGCTAGTTGATTGAAAAGTGGCACTCAACAAGGTCTGGTTTAGCATTGGTCAAAAGCATAGCAACTGGCAATTTCTGAAAACTTTATAAGAAGTCATGATGAAGAAAGACAGAGTACAAGATATAATACACAAGTCAAATAGACAATGTATGACACGTGGAGCAAAATAAATTCATTCAAACAATGACACAAAGATTACAATTGTAGGTGGTAAAAAAAATGAGAGCCTCTCGGTGGCTAAAGGAAAAAACAGATTACATTTCTTTTTTCTCCGTAGACAACTCCTCCCAGGCTAGGCCAACACTGAGGAAGCCCAAGTCGACACCTGGCTTTGGTACATTGGCTCACTGGATCTGCTGGACAACTCCATTGAACCCCTGCTTGAGCCGCTTCAGTACTTGGCCAACCATGATATTGCCAAACTCCTCAGATTGGAGGAATTTGGATTTAACTACAACCTCTGCTTCGGACTGTTGGGATTCCTCGCTAGCTTAATAACTTTTCAGCTCTTCGAGGGCATGATCCCGATGAGCCTTCATCCTCGCTGCATCGGTCAGTGTATGGCTTGGCCCGTCAGCACATCCTCAAGCTGATCTTGAGTCGTCAATAGGTGGGACTCAGCTCGGGAAAGGTTCTCCTATTGGTCCGATACATAGGCAGTAGTAGCCTATAGTTCTGTTTCCTTCTTGGCTAGCTGGTCTGCTTGCTCCTTGATTCGGCCATTGAGTTCCTTTGCAGACAACTCCAGGAGGCGACATCTTCTAACAACTTGGTCTCCCGAGCTTAGAGTTGTCTCTTCTCCTGGGACAATTAACTCACTTCTAGCGAGAGAGATGTAGTTCTCTCTGACAAGAGGCGTTCCCGGTGGCAGACGCTATGCAAGTTCAACTCTAAAGCTAGGAGGTTGCCTGCTGAATGCTCCAATTTGGCTCAGAGGTCTCGGGAAACTTCAGCGTACATTTGGCCTTCCCTTTGAACCAGGCACACCTCCGCCTCTAACCTAGACACTTGTTGTCATAATGCTTTGGTCTCTTGCTTGGGAAGCATCCGATGGCCCAGGAGTAGGCATTCAGATGTGGCCTAATACAAGAAGTAGTAAGAGTTAAAAAGTAGTGATAATAAGAAAAGATAAACAAAATTATACCTTTATGAGGGACTCGTACCGCCTGGCGATTACTCCAGTTAAGGTCACACCCCTGAGTGAGGTGATATGCTCCTTAGCTCGCTCCCTCATCGCCTCCCGGCACCTTAGAGAAGGTATATCGGAGGTAGCTTTGGAGCGACAAGCGGGGAGAATCACTAGGCGAGTCTCCTCGAAGGGTATGATGAGGGCCCTGGAGACCTGTCGTTTGTGCTCGATGATACCTCCTCCGAAGGGTGACTCCCCAATGGTAGCTCCTTAATTTCTATATGTTGGGGCCCAAACGCATCCGCTTTCTCAGTTGCCTGTACCTTTCGGCGGAGACGGGCGCTTGTAAGTGCTGGTTCTTCAAACCAAACTCTCTTGCCCTTGGGGCTGAGAGTCCCTGGCAAGAGAGGAAGTGAGTGGGCTTCCCTAGAAGATGGCCCAATCTTCCCCTTAGACTCTGCGACAGTCGATGTTGTCCTCCTTTGACATTTAAAAAGAGGAATGACATCCATCTCGTCCTCGGGGATACGGAGGGGAGCTCGAGTCTATCGAGTCTTCCTCTTTTGAGCTGCAGGAGGAGCTGTGGGTTTCTAATGGAGTGCAGGTGGCTCATTCTCTTCCTCCTCCTTGGTGGGCAAGATAAGTCGTCTTCACTCGGCAGGTAGAGGGCTCACCATTCGAGTCGGCTCCGCTGCTGATGCAGGGACTAGAGTCAGTGGTTCATCGTCCCCTTGTGGCCCGACGAGGGTGCGGGAGAGGTCAACCTCTTGGGCGGTGGATGGCTCAGCTACAAGAAGCTCTTGACTTTGAGTCATCTCAGAGTCTTCAGAAGGCTCGGTCGGTGGGTCCGCAGCAGCTGGGGAAGGAGTAAGCACCTTGTCATCTGCAAGCTCCCACTTAACAATCTTGCTCATGGAATGGGTGAGCATGATGACTTCTGCAAAAAAAAAAGCAAAAGAGCATCAGTTAGTATAAACAGAAAATTAATAAAATAGTACACTTACTGAGGTCACGACCAAGGTTGATGACCTTAGGGCTAATCCCAACCCGATATAGAAGCCCTTCGCATTGAACCATGTTTGGGACGTGGAACTCCTTTCCGTCCAGAATGCTCTTGGCCTGCTGGTACCCCAGATATTGCTGGAAGTTTCCCAGTTCTGGGGGGGGGGGAGGAGGGGGGTAGGTCTTCCCGCCAGCAAGTCGGGCAGAAGAGTCTCTCAGAAAGTTTGATGAAGAAGAAGCACTCTTTCCATCTCTTGTAGGAAGAAGGGAGGTTACCTATGAATCTGTGACTGGAGTAAGCAGTAAAACTAAAAGCCCCTCTAGACGCAAGGCTCGGAAAGGAAAAATATTAAAAAAAATGAGGGTTTAAGGGTATCCCGAACAACTTGAATAGAATGAACACCCCGCTCATCTGGTCAAAGGAGTTCGGAACCATTTGGTGAAGGGAATGTCAAAATATTGAGAGATGACCATAAAGAAAGGAAGGATTGGAAAACGAAAACCAAATTCTACTTGACCAAGAAAGAAAATCTAAAACCCTAAAGGGGGCTCCACAGGAGATTGGTCGAGTATATGAACCCTAACATCAAAGTTCACCGGGATGCTATAGGTTTCGCAAGCGGCCCGTAAAGCACTAGGTTTAACCCTTGAGGATGTGACCTTGTACCACTCCGGTTCATAAGCTTGTTTCTCTTTGGGTTCATCCTTCTTGTTCTTTCCTTTCTTTCCCTCTACCATTCCACTCTTTCCCATGATCCTAAGGAAGAGAAGTGGATAATAGAAGAACGAGAGGAGGGCTTAGCGAGACTTACACAGAAAGAGGGACTTTAGCAAGAGGAAGTGGAAGCAACAAGCTCTAATGGTCGGCGGTGCAAGAAGGTGGAAGGTCATCTTCGTTTCCCCTTTTATGAGGGAGAAGCAGCGGTGAGGCAAGGGGATGGATATGAGACGCGTGGATGAGAGTTAGTGATGGATCTTGGAGCATACAACTCATTATAGCCGCCAGTTAGTGTGACTCGACTAAGCACATCAAAGGAAGGGCGCTTCAAGGGGATCCTACCACGTGGCAACAGTTTGTTCACAAGAAAGATTTATCGTCATTAATACGCCCCATGCACTCTTAATAATGATTGACAACCATCATTACAGGGCATTAGAACTCGTGAAACTCTTGAGACCAATTCAAGCGATCGCTTTGGGTATTGGGGCGAACATTTAGATTCCTAGGATCCGTAGAGTCGTTAAGGAATGAGACTTATATTTCACTCACTTGTCGCACCACAAGTCCAATCGGTCAGATCAACTTCCTTTTATTAGTCTTAAAGGGGGGACTTGTGATCGAGATAGGTAGCCCAAGGTGAACACATGACATGAGAGAGCTACGTGGCATGACTGGAGTCCCCGAGGCTAGGTCGGGAGAAAGTAATGTGGGACTGACTCGGGAAGGAGAATCCCCAAGACCAGCTCGGAAGAGAGTACCCCAGGATCGGCTCGGGCCGGGAAGGAAAGTTCCTAAGACCGGCTCGGGAGAGGGTACCCCGAGATCGACTCGGGAAGGAGAGTCCCTGAGACTAGCTCGGGAAGGAAAATCCCCGAGACCGGCTCGGAGAGTGGAGCCCAAAGAGTAGCATGGGAAGGAGAAAATAGATTGGGAAAAGCTTACCATTGGCCATGATAATGGCCCACTGAATATTTACGGTGATAGTTTCGAGTGTCTCCTCCCTAGAGTAAGAATGCCAATAGATATTTATGGCCTGTAACGCATTATGGGGTACGTGGCGGCCGTTACTAATATCCCTCAGCGAACGACAGTTGTCAAACAATCATGAACCATTAAGCGTAGAAATAAAGGAGGCGGTTATGGGGATGTGGGGGTGCTCAAAGGAGGGACAACGAATATATAAGGTGTTTCGGCACCCATGTAAAGGTGACCTTTTTTCAGAACTTTGGGATTCCTATTCTCCTCGCCTCTTCTCCATGTTAGAAGAATTTCTAACTTGAGTGTTGGAGAGTGTTAGATTCGACTAAATTAAATACGGACCAGAAAATTTCGAGAAATTTTATAGAATTTCTTGCGATCTGCTTAGGGGTCCCAAGCTGTTAGAGGAAGTAGAACCCTAGTTTAGAGGGCTCATTTGCTTAAATCCTAGAGTTTTGGGTGGTGGTTTGAGGGGAAACCAAAATTTGAATGACTAAAATGTTAAAAGGGGCAAGTAAAGGGGGTGGGTTTGGAAAGGGTTGAAACCTAAGGGCTAAATTGCAAAATGGTCGAGGCTTAAGCTTCGACCGCTTCGTGATCTCCGCAGAGGTCATCTTCTCCGCGCAATTGAGAGCAAGAGCGCAGCCATCGTCTCCTTTCTTCCGTCCCCGTGAGGTCTTCCTTCTCCATTTCAAGATCTCGGCAGATCTGAGGGCTCATCACAACGCTATTGCAAGGTGAGCATACGGAGGAGCAATGCGAAGAAGATCTCAGGTGAAGAATTCTTGGATTAGGTTTGCTAATGCCGATTTGGATAATGTTTCGTTTTGGAATAGACTAGGGGATGCATGTCTCCTTCGATTGTAGTGGTGTTCCTGGGATTTTCCTGTGTTATTGAGAGATTTAGGATGGGGATTCGATTTGGTTTTGTTTCCTATAGATCGGTCTTCTTCTATGGGTCTGATGTAGAAGAATTTGGTGTTGCTTTCTAATCTGATTATGGAGTGTATGAGCTTATGCTGTAAACTCCCTTTGAGAATTGCTCTGCACCTAGTTCCTTCAATCTCTGCCGTGAGTTGTGTATATGGGGATTTTGATCCAGTTCTTAGATGAATTTGTTCTTTCGTGACCATTTTGCTACTGTGAGTTAATTTTGAGATGAGTTCTCTTGTTTATCGGTTCTTATTTTCTATCCCTACCGTGAGCATGATTTTTGATTGTATCATGCTGTGGAGTCAATGGGAGAGGAAGTATTGAGTGGCTATTGTACTTCTGTTGTGTAGCTTCTGATCCGGTCTTGGTTTACTTGCTCCTTTGGGATTGAACCATAGCTTGTAAAAGTCTTGTTTGAAGCTCCATTGTTGTTCTGTTAGGGAAAACAGAAAGGAGGTATTTCCTGTTGCAAGTTAATTCAAATGGACTGAGCTATCGGTGATAATATGTGTCCACCTAGAGCTAGAGTGTGTTCTGTTCTGGTGAGGGGAGGGTTCTTGTGTCGTGAGCTTGCTTCATGAGAAGATTTAGAACTTAACCCCCTGGGCACTTGATACTCTATCGTGAGCCACTGATTTGGGACTGTTTTTTTGGTTGGATGGCTTTTGCTTTAGGTCTTGGACTCTTATTATTCTAATCAGCTTCTGTTACATTGTGTCTATGGGTTGTGATGGACAAATTGCCAAGGTTGCCTTGGTTGTGTCTATGGGTTGTGATGGGCGTTGCCTTGGTCGAGTAGTTGTATTTGGTTTGGATCTTGTGTGTATTAGGTTTGGTGTTGTGTATTGTGATACATGGTTGGTATTAGGTTACGTAGCTAGATTTCATTGGGTTTTATAACAATCTTGCCGAGAGCTATAGGGGGGATCTTGACCATGTTAATATTAGGATTTTGGTTGGGTTAATCCGGATACGACTGGGTGTCTAGTCTAGTTAGCATCATTTGTATGGATGACTTATATTATGTTTCATGGATACTAGACATTGACTTGAGCAGTTGGTTGGGGACTATTATTTGGACGGAGGGTTCTCTTCACTTTCAAGCTACTATATCAGGAGGCGGGTACCTCTGACTTATCGTTTTAGATACTATCTTACTATTGTACATAGTTTGTTATAGATAGCAGTAGGTTTATACGTTATACCTGCCATTGTATATCATCATTGGATATCTGTTGCTTACTTTTTTTTAGATGACTCTTATTTAGTTCCATACAGTCTCGTTATTTGTCTTGCGTGCATATATGGACAAATATAGTACTAGGTCACTTTGTATCGATATTGAATTGATTCTTAGATATACCTTTCATTGATACCTAGGGTATTCAAATGTTAGAACATTGACAATTAATTCGATCCAACTTTATTTTTATATATATATATACATTAATTTTTTATTCATCTTTCATAAAAGAAAAATGACTACATATTCAAAATTTGAAAAAAAATAAAACTTTCAACCATTATTTTGAAAATTTGTTAAATTCTTTAAATATTAACAAAAATTCAAATTAAAAATTCTTGAATTCGTCCTAATGTACCTCCATATCTATTTCCCAAACAATGGCCATAAAATTTGGAGGCACTAGAGGAAAGGTAAAGAAAGACTAACCTAATTAATGAATTGCATAAAGTACGATTACAATAAAAAAATGAACTAACTTATCCAAACATATCAACTCTTCATAATGGATACATAAACAACTTTAGAATCATTTACCGATATATGAGCAACTAAAAAAAATTAAAAATAAAATAAATTTATTTATTTTATTAACTAATTATATTTTGTAATTGTTATGATTTATCCTTCTATATTTTATTAAAGCTATAATTTATTAAACCAATTTGTAGTTTTGTATTTCAATTTCAAATTTGTTAACTATTTATACTAATATATATTGTACTACTTTAAAAAAAATTAAAAAAGTTGTTTGTCTTATTACTCTACGGTTTAAATAAAATATTATTATAATTAATTATATTTAATAATTATTAAAATCTATAAATAACTATTAAATAAAAAATATTTATGAAAATATCGATAAATATATTAAATTAAAAAAATCATAAATATACTTAATTTTATGTAAAAGTATAATTAAATGAAATTAATATAATAATTATGGGATTCATAAATATTTAATAAAAAAATATTTATGAAAATATCGATAAATATATTAAATTAAAAAAATCATAAATATAGTTAATTTTATGTAAAAGTAAAATTAAATGAAATTAATATAATAATTATGGGATTCATAAATATTTAATTGATGAAATATTTGATTATAAAATTGAGAATATTTGAGAATAAAATATTTGATAAATGAGAATCATAAATATTTAATTGATGAAATATTTGATAATAAAATTTAAAAATATTTAAGATTGATATATATATATATATATATATATATATATATATATATATATCATGAATATTTGTTTATGAAATATTTAATTGTAAATTTAAGATATTTGATGAATGGAATAGTTAGATGATAAGGTAAAAATAAGAATCATAAATATCCAAGAGAAATATCCTGATGATCTTTTAAAAAAAAATGCAAAGATTCCTTTTTACAATAAAAATTTAAAAAGGGCATTATGACATTTAAAAAACAAAGAAACTTTAGGGGAAAACAAAACTAAATGCTGATACTGTAGTTACAACAGATGATCTTTGTCCTAAGCTAATGCATGTGATAATTTTTTTTTGACGTATTTTTCGGATCCAACATAATACTAAATTAATAATTTTAATATTAATTTTTTAAAAAAAAATTATAATTCCAAAATTAAGTGTTTATTTTTTTTTATTTTAAATTTTAAAAATAAAAATTTTAATACCATCTAATAGGAAACGTTTCAGATTTTTTTAAAAAAATTATAATTGAACACTATAACCTAATTAAAAAAATGAATCTTAAAAATTTTCAATTTTTAATTTTTTTTAACTTAAACATTATCATCCAATTGAAAATGTAACCTTAAAAGTTTTTAATTTTTAATTTTTTTTAACTTAACTACTATTACCCAATTAAAAAGTTAAATAATTTTTTTTTTTAAATATGATATCTAAAATGTCAAAACAAAGATATCCAAAATGTCCTTTTGAAGGATTTCATGCACATGAGCATATTTCATTTTCATGTTCAGCTAAAGTAAAATTTCAGACTACTTTTAAATGTCATATAACTATTAAAATTTAATTAAAAATTATTATGAAAATAAAAATAAATATAAATTGTAAAATTTCCACAAAATAAATCCTTATTTAAGTCAAGCGCCAAAGGTTTTTTTACCTCAATTCCAACACAAGTTCTCTGGGGGCTTTCCTGCTTCAGAAAAAGAAAAGCTTTAACATATTGAAATTTTTCTAAAAGACGGGAAAAAATTGGTTTGTCACAGAAGATCATAACATACAGTGTATCGTAACGTCACAAGTTAATTCTGTGGCTTATGGCGGTTTGCTTCTTGCCGCTCCAATTCTGCCTTCTCGAGCTCTCGTAGCTCCTCTTCTCGCTTCTTTTGTTCTGCCTCCTGCAGCTCTCTGATCTCGTCGGCTTTCTCTTCCTCCTGATCTAGATCTTCAAATTCCTTCTCCGCCGTCATGGCTTTCACGATGGGCTCTCGCAGTTCAGATATCAAGCCTCCTCCCACATTGTATTCCTGCTCATCCCCCACGAGGAACAGCCTCTGATCCGGCCCTGAAGCCATCGGTATATCAACCGCAAGTAGCTTCATGTCGTACTGCATCCAAAATAGTTCTAAATCATCCAAAGATAGCAAAGACAAGATAATAACGTGAAAAAAGGAGTAGGGACAATTTCATCAACTAAGCAAAGCGTCCATTATTGAGACATGAATTTGTGACCTCTAGATTATACGACAACAATTTTATCATAATGGACGGTTGTTTCCAATATGTCCATTACCATATCGAAACTAAATGTAGTTTGCGTTTAGAACAAAGGAGACTATGGATTATCGCTTTAACATCATCACTAAACCCAACATTCAACCAGCAGCAAATCGTCGCTTGACACTTCTCTATTTTAGTATTTCGCCTCCTCTTTGTGGCCGACCAATGGAATCTAAGAATGAGGCCATGAGAAGAGAATCTTATTGCGTCGCTCATTACCACTGAACCATGCCAATCAATCAACAATACCTTTCAATCATGCCAACTGATACAGATTGGTGCTTAAAACCTCACCAAGGATAAAACTGATACAAACCTAATTTTAAAACATGAGTACCCAAATGATTTTTCCTGGGAACAAAGAACTCATTATATATATATATATATATATATATATGGTTAAGTTAATTCAAGAATTTTTGGCAGCGGTCAGTATAAATGAAAGTGGTATTGCTAGAGCAGAACCATGAAATAGTTTCACTTTGAAGAAAGGTACCTGGCCCTTTTTCTTCTTGACTTCGACACTAACCAGACCTCTTCTTTCCGATCCACGAATCGGAAATATTAGGAAGCACCGTTTGTTGCCGAGCTTCAGCTTGAAGTTCGTCAATTTTGGTTGACCTCCTGACATAACATAGGCTCTAACATCTGTCCCAGCTAAAGGAGCACCCATAACCTCAAGAGTTTGGGCAGATGTGTTCAACTTCCTCATTGCAATTCTGTAAACTTTATCAGGATTGATAGTAAACCTCGCCCGAAAGTACATGCCCTTACAAAGAACAAGTGAACCTTCAGTATCGTAACAATACTATTAACGCAGGTACCAACTGCAATTATTATCATTAAACTGCATCAAATTATCATGAGAATATAATGGAGAATTCCATAAGACATGTCAATATCTATTCCTGATTAAACAAAACTAAATATTATAGATGCTTGAATCATGAGGGAACCTTCACTATTGACATTTTCAGTTGAAAAGATTCAAATACAATAGGTAACTGCAACAAAGAAATGTGAAAACGAATAAAGGATAATGGTTAAACCAAAAAAAAAAAAAAAAGAATATTTTTGTCGTGGCAATTTTATAGGAATAAAGAGATATGTGTACTTAAAAGTATTATAAATCTACAGCCAGTTGAAGGTGAAATTTTTCTGAGAATAAAGATCTCTTTGTTATTAGCATGTTTTAAGTTTCAATATTGAAATAAAGAAAATCAGAAAAAAAAGGAGAATGTCAAGCAAAACTATAAAATTGTTCAGCTTGTGCAGAGATGTAAATTTGCAGTCACCCTGGATGTATGGTCTTTAGACATGAAAGCAAGAAATGCAAAGAATATATTATCAAAGATCATCATAAAACTAATCCTTTGGTGAACAATGACCGGCGACATTCTCTTGCTTGAAAGGAAGTGGTGAAGAAAATTTGATGCTTTGCCTAAAACTCCTAAGTTTTTTAAATTTCAACATACCTTTTAAACTGGTTTCATTTTACTAGGTTCTCTAAAAATAAGCCATCCAGCAGAACCTCTGGATCTACAAATGATTTATTAGAGATAACTTTTCAGACCTTGTACATTCCTATAATCTTGACAATCCTGAACAAATTTCAATTAGTAAATCCCAATATTTCAATTCAAGGACATTGAATCCTTCTGGCATTGTCAAAAGAAGCAAATCTACACTATGTTTCCATAAAGTTACATTAAGTTAGAATGTGTGGCGACAAGACATCCATTGCAGGAAGGCCAAAATCAGGTTGACTCAGAATTTCCATATGGCATATACTTGAGCATGCATGCATAACAACATGTTGGCAAATAAATTGAATCAAGGCAAATGCAGTTCCAACTATTGAGGTCCACTATATTATTGTCTAGTTAAAATTATTAAATTATGGCTAACTAAATCTCTTGTTGCTGCTCTAAAGAATGAATTTTGAGTTTACTTTTTATCCGTGCTTTTTTTACATGTTTGAGATCACAAAACTTTCCTAAGCAGGTGTGATTATCATATCTCTAATTGGTCTCAATCATAGATTCCAAAGTGTCAGTGTATAACAAACATACCAAGCCTTTGCTCAAGTACTTTCAGGTTTCCATCTTTGTATTTATTTATTTTTGCTAATGGGTGCAAAAAGGCCTCTTATTCCTTGAAAATTATTACATAGCTAAATCACACATTCTCCATCACCAGTCTAACAAAATTCAAGCGCTAGAGTACCTGCGACTAGGTTAACTTCCCTTCCAGAGACTATCTATAGGTCATCACCAACAAGAAAGACTTTGCGGTTTCATCATCTTCTCACCAGTATTCAAACACCTCTAAATGTTTTGCTTTATAACAGCTAACAAATAAAAAAATATAGGATAGATAAGTTGAGAGTACATTCATATTTTTAGTAATAGTATAGTTATATGTTGTCCATGGACAGAAAGACCTTCTAAACATGTTTAATCATATCAACAAAACAACAAGTGATGTGCACCAGTTGTTTCAGAAAGCCTATATGGATGTTATTAAGCCACTGAAATAAGCATGTTTCATCATTTGTTCTTAATTGACCACTCAGTGAAAATATCTCACAAGGTTATGTATGTACAACACATGAATAGCAAATTATCCAGCATGGTCATACTAAAAGTAATCTCATCATCTTTCCTTTACAACAAATAATCAGATTATGTGTGGTTATGCTAAAAGTAACTTCATCAACCAGTGATTGATTTAACTATTTGAGCTCAGTTACATGAATTTTCTTTCTATTTAGCTTCTATGCAAGATATGACATATCTAATTACATACAATAGCAATGTTAAACATACTTTTCCTCAAGATTTTAGCATCATATCCGCAAACCATCCTCGGAGAGGACAAGACTTACACAAACATTTTCAGAAAATTTCCTATCATTAATCACCACGGCAAAAAACTTCTCAAGTTCTTCCGAACAAATAATCTAAGTAGATGAGATGCAGCTAACCTAAAATTCCGTCCATCAGTTTCCAAACGAATACACTAACATTAAAGAGCTCAACAGAAAATTTTCATCTTCCTCTACTGATCTCATCCATCAACAATGATTCTTCTACATATTATAGTTTCCCAGATGCATTTCGACAAGATAGATACAACAGTTACTTTATAAATGGATTCATTGATAATAGTACTCACCGTGAAAGCCACAATGGCAGTCGCGAGCGCCAGAAATCCATACTTAGCTATGCCTTCGGAAAGCCCAATAAAGGTGCTCGCTACCCCAAACATTATCCTCCAAAGAGCGATGCAGACAGTCACCGCGCCAGCTCCCATGATAACCAAATAATTCCTCCTCCAAAACGCTTCCATCTGCAACCTCACCGCCTCTCGGTACCGGGCGAAAGCCGACGAGACAGCCAACAAGGGCTTGTCCGCCACCGATTTCCTAAATCCGGCCGCAACACCAGCATTTCCGCTGTTCTTCAAGCTTCTTATAAACGAGATCCTGCAGCTGAGCCTGCTCTCGCTGGTCAGACCCAGCTCCTTGATCCCGGAACCCAAAGGCGGCAACTTGGAAAGAGTTCCTGATCCTAGGCGCGATCTAAAAGAGAAAAAGCGAGAGAAGACACGGTTCGACGACGATGGGTCCGCGGACGGGCATGGATTCGAGGGGCGAGTGTAGCCGGAGGGGGTCGAGTTGAAGAACCGCGTTTGGCCGCAAGGGATGGGGCTTCGGGGCGAGGGATGCGACGGCAACTGATGGGAGTAGAGCCTTCGGAAGCCATGGATCATCTGCTTGTAGGGTTTTGCCATGGTGGATGGAAAGAAAGCAGGAACCGTGATTGCTTAAGCGGCAGGCCAAACAAGGGAGGAAGAAGCCCTGCCGTGTTTTGGTTTTGTCCAGTTTAAAAGATAATTAAATTAAGGGCAATTGTCCTAAAAGTCTCTAATTTTAATTTTGTAGCCCTGGACTATGGTGCAGCGGTAAGGTCATTAATAATTAACTTAAATATCCACGGTTCGATCTCTAGTTATGACGTATTTTATAAAAATTTTTCCTTCAAATAGGACACGAACCTTGGGACATTGGGTTTCTAGACTGCCCACCGTGAGCGCTTCTCGATTTATCCTGATGATCGGTGAAAAACTTCCATGGGACCGAATCGATCATCCCAAATTCAATTTATCTACTACCTCATCATTTTCTAATTTTAATTTTGTAAAAAAATTCAAACTATTTATATTTTTTTTATAAATTGTCATCCGAAGGAGAGCTCGTCGCAATAATAAAATTGTTATCTTAATGAAAATAACCTTTATAATACAGACTAGAACTGCGTATAATAATTTCACTGTGATTCACTGTTCTCGTTTTGATTTGAGACTTCTATAATAGTTACGGGAATTTATAATGACGCATATATATTTCCTAATTGATACTATTTTAATATTTATCAAAAAAATATATTTAATTATGTACTCTTCTTATTTTACCATTCCTCTTAAATCTGACTTTTCTCCGTATTTCTCCCTTCTCTTTTCTCCATTCCTTTTTCTCTCCTTCATTTTTTTTTTTTGCATGAATGAATGATATGTTCATATCACATTATGTTAAGATTTACAATCGATTCTTTGAATAATACTTTAATATTCTCGGAGAAATCAAAATAAACAATTCAAGACATTGTTTAACTCGTTGGATTTGATATTGGCTCAATATGGGATTTGATAGGTATGACTTAGCGGATTTCCTTAACGAAAACTTAGTCGCCTTGAGAGATCTCTCCATATCTACGGATTAAAAATTAATCCGAATGGAGACCCGTCTCCCAACGACCATCTCGTGTCGTATCGAAAGATCCAAATTACAACTCGACCAATCACAAAGATCGGGCCTTGTAATTTGCTTAATCGTTCGACCACGGAAAAGGCGACGAGTGGATCGCCGACTTTTGTGTTTATGGTCGGGGTCCAGTTAATTAATTATTGACTATTGATCCCGGGCCAGCTTGCGTGTAGCCTGGCCCGGCAGCCTGGCGCTCAGTCAGGGAAAATGGCTAGTGATCTGGACGATCCCGCTGGACAAGGGGCACGCAGGCTTAGGCCCCTTGGGTTTCCGTGTCAAGGCCCATACAGGCCTATAGTAGCTTTCTATTGAGTCAGATAGGATCGGGCCGAAGGAGTTATCCCCTCTGTGCCCCCAGTCGGCACCCTCCTAGGCCCTCAGCCGACCTCCTTACCTCTGTGCCCCCAATCGGCACCCTCCTAGGCCCTCAGCCGGCCTCCTTACCTCTGTGCCCCCAGCCGGCACCCTCCTAGGCCCTCAGCCGGCCTTCGTACCTCTGTACCCCCAGTCGGCACCCTCCTAGGCCCTCAGCCGGCCTCCTTATCTCTGTGCCCCCAGTCGGCACCCTCCTAGGCCCTCAGTCGGCCTCCTTACCTCTGTGCCCCCAGTCGACACCCTCCTAGGCCCTCAGCCAGCCTCCTTACCTCTGTGCCCCCAGTCGGCACCCTCCTAGGCCCTCAGTCGTCCTCCTTACCTCTGTGCCCCCAATCGGCACCCTCCTAGGCCCTCAACCGGCCTCCGTACCTCTGTGCCCCCAGTCGGCACCCTCCTAGGCCCTCAGCCGGCCTCCTTACCTCTGTGCCCCCAGTCGGCACAACCACTCCCTGACATTGGGTTATCAGAAGTTGTACGGGGTCGGCGCGAGACCCTGGTCGTCCTGGCCGCCAACGGCGGATATCTCGCTGAGGCATTAATATGCCTGACACATCTTGTCCCCCGTACCTCGACCACATGCCCTGATGTCAGACCGAGCGGCATCCAACGGCGCCAACTCTTAAGTTGACAGGGCCTCTTTCCTTAATACAGCATGTGTCGCTTTGCCCTGCCACCCCTGGACGCGCATTACCTTGTCCTCACTACGCGACAGCAGGTGGCAGGTGAGGCAAAACCTGTCAGCTTCCCCGTCTACATAGGCTTCTCACTCCGCATTTACCATGGACGCGCGATAGTGCAATTGGGCTACTGTTCTATTGCTTTCCATCACCATCGTCGGATACTGACTTAACCGTCGGAGTGCCTGGCCGGGGACTTTTCCCGGCGGGTTCTAACGGTCCCTGTCTTGCAGGTTGGAAGTGATCCAGCTCGTCACGCCACTTCAGCGACCTCCCCCTCCTCGGATACTCGTTCAGCTGTAAGGGCGTCCGACTCACTTCGCGACAGGATCAAATTTGGCGCTAGAAGGAGGGACACCAGCAGCCTGATCGGAAGTGAAGATGGAGGAGCCTTACGATGTAAACGTGGATATCTCTCGAGGGGAGTACGAGGTACTCATGGCTACGCGAGCTCAGCAGAGGGCTTCGCAAAGGCTCTCCCAAGCTGCTAGCCAAGGGCCTTAGGGCCCAGAGCCAGTGCACGTCGCATCTCGGGAGGGCAAGGTAGGCCTGTTGTGCCTGAGGGCGGTCCCGCACCCCCCCAGTGGTTGGCCCTTGGGAGCAAGTCGGCGAGGCTCACTCGATGTCCGCCGGGGCCTCCGTTTCCAATCCGGTACGCGGAAGGCGGATGGATATGGGAAGAGCTCCGGCTGATCCTACTTCAGTCCCGACGGTACGCAGCCCTTTCGCTCCTTGGATCTTTGAGGACCCCGTCCCTCACCACCTGCGTTTCTTCACCGTCCCTGAATACGTGGGGACCACGGATCCAGAGGAGCATTTGATGAAGTCAAAACGGTTGCTTGGTCTTTCGCAGTCTACATATATAAACCGAGTGCTAAAAAGGTTTAGCATGTCGGAATCCAAGAAAGGTTACCTTCCCATCAGGCATGGGATCTGTTGGTGCAATCTTGCTCCAAGTAATTATGGTTTTCATGTTTGGCTAAACAAGTTTAAGTTAGGCAATGTTTTGTGTTCTAACTTGTGTGCTTTGAGTAAGCAGGAAAGTCCAGGTGGAAGACTTGGCATGGGAAGTCCAAGAAGAGAGTCTTGGCAAAGGAAGTCCCGGAGGTGTGACCTCTTGGCAAAAGGGAGACTTAGTATGACGAAGCCGATGGAAACACTTCAAGCAAGTGCAAGGATGAGGAGTCGTGGACTCAGAAGCATCCAAGAGAGGCACAAGGCTTGTGGAAGGTGTTTGAAGGCGTGAGTCAAGACTAAGGGATGAAAAGGGAAGCTGAAATGTGATTTCTCAGCTTCATCAGTCGACTGGTAAG
Organism: Boesenbergia rotunda; assembly: GCA_024364735.1. Taxonomy (NCBI): domain Eukaryota; kingdom Viridiplantae; phylum Streptophyta; class Magnoliopsida; order Zingiberales; family Zingiberaceae; genus Boesenbergia; species Boesenbergia rotunda. The sequence continues at coordinate 45,408 of JAGFNQ010002767.1, forward strand.
TTACCAGTCGACTGGGACCACAACACATAGAGAATCGGGTCGACCCAAGGAGGGTCGACCAGTCGACTGCCAGTAGACTGGAATTGGTTCCAGTCGACTGGCTCCAGTCGACTGGTCCTGTACCAGTCGACTGGCTCCAGTCGACTGGTCCTGTACCAGTCGACTGGAGGTCGACCGTTGCGAAGGCGGCTGAGGCATTCATTGCATATTTTGTAGACGTTGAAGCCTACCAGTCGACTGGTAAGTGAGCAGTCGACTGGAGTCGCGGACGAAGATATAAAACCTAGTGTTTTATCTTGGAGAGGAGGGGGCTTTCCTTGGGGACGAAGTGTGTGATCATTTTAGAGCTCTCCAAGCTTCACAACTCTCTCAATCTCCTCCTCCAAGCTTTCATTTCATTTGTAAGAGGAGGGAGATCATTGTGTTAGGGTTTCTCCACCTTCAAGTGTGATCTTGAGAAGGAGAAGTTCATAGTGAAGGGTTTTGTGTGGTGTATGTGGATCCTTGGATTAGTCACCTTGAAGAGGTGGATACCAAGTAAAATCAGTGAGTTAGTATTGATTTCTTTCCTACCTTCATATTTCTATTTGTATTGCTTCCGCTAACGTGTTTGTAGGAAAGAAAAATCGAAAGATAGCTATTCACCCCCCTCTAGCTAGGGCAAAGATCCTAACAAGTGGTATCAGAGCAAGGACCGCTCTTATTGGACTAATCGCCAAGGGAGCACGCGCTAGAGGACAAGAAACAATGGAAGATAAGTTGGGGGACAACATCTATACTCCGCCGCCATACGATAATGGAGATTTCACTTATTGGCGGGCAAGAATGGAAACATGGCTTACCATGGAATGGGAGTGTAGGATGATGATCGAAGAGCCGTTCGAGATTCCAAAGGATAAGCACGGGAAAAAGCTTAGGCCTAGGTATTGGAATCAAGAGCAACAAGACCTAGCAAAAGCAAATGAAAAGGTAATAAATATTCTAGTAAATATTTTGCCTAACAATGTTTTGAGTGTTATAGGTAAATATGAAAATGCATATGAATTATGGGATAAGTTGAAAAGATATCATGAACACTCTACACAAATTCGAGAGCCCGAAGAAGAAAAGGAAAAAGAAGTGTCAACATCCTCAAGTAAGGTGGAAGAAGAAAGTGAGAGGTCATCCACCTCATCTAGTGAAGAAGAGGAGTTAAGCGAAAATTCATCAACCACTTCAAAGGAAGAGGAAGTATCAAGCTCAAAAATTGAGGGGGAGGAGAGACCCTCATCAATTCCGGATCAAGAGGAAGCTTCCACATCTTCCAAGGTTGAAGAAGTAATCAACCTAGCCTCCACCTCCACCAAAGCAAGCAACAAAGACCATATCATTTGCTTTGGGTGCAATGAAAAGGAGCACTATAAGGACAAGTGTCCAAAAGGTAAAAGGGAGGTAAAATCTAAACCCATTTCAATTTCGGTTAAATCTAACATGGGTTGTAGGAATAACGAGGCTCAAGCTAAGAAGAAGAAAATTACGTGCTTCACGTGTGGAGAGCTAGGACACTACCACACAAGATGCCCAATGAGTGGAAAGCTCAAGAAAATGGAGCATCTAAGAAAATGGGAGAAAGAGGAAAGGAAGAAACAAAGATCACATCAAGGGAGAACTTCAAGGGTAAGGGAGGTAATTCCTAACCCTAGAGTAAAATGCAATTCAATTTCAAGTTCTTCTTTACATTTTAGAAATAATGCAAATCATCCCTCCATGCATGTTAGAATTAATGAAAAATGTTTTATGGTGCATAATTTTGGATTTAAGTATAATGATAGGAATATGAATAACAAGGTAGATCATAATTCTAGAAAAAGCATGCATCATGATAGACCTAACACTTATGCACCTAAGGATCAAGGCATTAACCCCAAGAAGGGGAGGCACATGCCTAGGAAGAAGGGTAGGTCTAGAAATGTTCAAGGTGGACATGTGGACACTAGGGTCAAGAACTTAGAAAGGGAAAATCAAGCCTTGAGGGCGAGGCTTGATAATTTAGAAAAGACCCTAGAAAGATTCAAGGTTGGATCTAAGGGTCTAGACCTAGTGTTGAGTAGCCTAAAACCTAACTATGATAGATCGGGTTTGGGCTACCAATCTAAGACCTCCAAGGCCAACAAAAAGAAATGTGCCGGTAAAGCACATAAACATGGCAAGGAGGGTAAGTTCAAGGATGGCAAGTGGGTGCCATCCAAAGGAAAAGATAAGGACATAACCAAGGACAATGTGTCTAAGGTTAAGAGAGTCCACGTTGTAGGTCAAGAGTCATCGGTGGCACACCGGTGTGGCCTAGTATGGATTGAGTCACCTAGGGAGGTTGCTAGGACTAAGGGCTCAAGGGGGAGCTCTAGGAGCCTTTGGGGTCCATGGTAAATGGATCTTAAAAGTTTCTCCCTTAGAAAGTAAAGTGAAATGTGCCAAAAAGGGTTAGAAGACTTGGGTAAGTCTTAATCCTAGATTGTGGCACATTACAAAGAGAATTTAGGGAGAGAGGGTGAAAAAGGAGAATTAATTGATGAAATTGAGGTTTAAGGGTTGAGTACCATGTAACTCAATGCTAGAAATGTATGTGGATCAAGGATAAGAGAATGAGTTGAAGAGAAGGGAGAATTAGGACTTTTGGGAAGAGATTATTTGATACATTTTGGAGAAATTAAGATTTAGTGCCAATCTTGGGATTTGGAGTACATTTATTTGGAAACATATTTTTCCCAAGTAGATATTGGCTTCACAAATCTCCCTTACAAAATTTTAGAATTTTTAGAGATTTGTAGAATTTTTTGGACATTTTAAATGGCTTAAAACCATTTCTGGGGTGTATTCATGCTAGTGTGTAATCAACCTCTATAAGAATTCAAATCAGATCTTGAGTTTGGTACAAAGTGTATCAAATAAGTTCACTTCTCGAGTTTGTACCAAACTCCTAAACTATCTTGAATTTTCATGTTGCACTATTTTTCCTTGATCATACATGGTGTAGGAAAGATGTCTGCAAAATTTCAAGATTTGTCGAATTTTCTGGAATTTCTACGACATTTCTGAAATTCACCAAAGAGGGCTGAAATTCAGCCACCAGTCGACTGGCTCAGATACCAGTCGACTGGTAGCAGTCGACCAGAGGTCGACCGGGTGACTCTGTTTTGTGCTGAAATTGAAGTTTTGTCCGTCCTTTGAACCCTGTGAGTTCTCTGATACCTTGTATCAATTGGAAGTGATATGACCTGCATGTAATCTTATCTTGGATAATAGGATTGGTCAAGAGAGTCATTGGATTCAAGTTGACACGCAAGGTTGTTACGATATGGGAAGAGGCTCAGATTCTTTTTAATATGTATTGATGGCTAAGAATTGTTGGTGTTGCCTTCAAAATGAATCAAGAACATTATTGGTGCAATGATTCAAGGGGAGCAAGGC
>JAGFNQ010002767.1:48864-77034 GCA_024364735.1 Boesenbergia rotunda
TGGTGCAATGATTCAAGGGGAGCAAGGCTTTAGGGGGAGCAAGCCTTTAACAGGTACATGTCTATCAAGGGATGGTAGATTTCATTATCCAAGGAGGAGAATTACTAAGGTCTATCTTGACTTATCTCATGGCTCATTCCTCGCTTGAGTGTTGTCACTCCCTTTTGTGATTTTTGTCAAAAAGGGGGAGAAATAGATTAAGTTAGCTCTTAATCGTGATTATGTGTTTTAGATTACATGAAATGTTGCATGATTATATTCATATGCTTATCTTTATATGCCTTTATATGCCTATTTGAGTATACATTTTGAGAACATAATATTTTACTTGACTAGGTTTCTTTTCCAGTCTGACACAATCCTAAGAAACCTTGTTGACTACAAGGGCATTTTCCTAAGTGTCCTGGAAATTTCTTCAACCCAAGTAAGTATTATTTCAAAGATAATTTCATAAGCCATAAGAATTTTGAAAAATAAAATAATGGTATTTTGAAAGAAGAATTATTTAAGTTCTCAAAAAGATTTTAAACGTGCAGTGTATGAAAACATCTGATTTTGAAAATGTTCAATAATTCTTTTAATTTGATCTCCCCCTAAACATGATCCAGTCCTAGGAAACTTGTTGACTACAAGCGATCTTCCTCTGAGTTTTAAGATTTGATTTAAATTATGAGAATTATCTAATAACTTCAAAACAAATAATTCCAAAAAAAAATATTTCAGAAATTCTTCTTTTGACTCAAACTTCCCCTAAATTTAATACATCCTAGGAGTCCTTGTAGATCATGAAGTGGACCTTCCTCTGTGTCTTTAGGGTTTATTAAAATCAAAAGAATAATTTTGAATAACCTTCTGAGTATGATAACTTTTAAGGAGATAAATTTTTGAAAACACGACTTAAAATGAAGATAATTTTTAAAGCATGACCCCGAAGAAAATTTTGAAATGATAATGGTTCTTCAAAGAGATAGTAATATACCAAGGTTTTTGAGCCAATTTTTGAAAACCTTATTTTGAGATGATAAATTTTAGAGCATAAGGTTTTGAAATAAATCTAAATTTTTGACAAAAAAAACTCCCCTTGTATCCGACTCGTCTTGACTTTATCTAAGTGCTTGAAGGGTCTTTAGTATTGACTAGGTTTGACTGTTTTGACCATGTTTGACTCAGTTGACTATGTTTGACCAATCAGTAACTAAATCAAACAAGCCCTAGATTATATTTAGAACGAGTCTATTGTGATATTTAACATGAAATTCAGTATTTTGAAACTGTTAGAGTTGAAAAAGTAGGGTACAGTAAACCGAATTAACTAGAGATAATTTTGAATAACTTTTGAAAGCACTTTGAGTTTTATTTAGAAGGATAGTGAATTATGCTTTTAGGTCCTAGATGTCTCACCCAGTTCTACGTGATCAAGCATGTTAACCTTATGGGTTTTTGTGAGACAGGTTTTGATAGAAGTAAGGATTTTATTTTGAAAAATTATGATTAGTTTTGAAAAGTTAAATTAATTTTGAAAACCATTTTAAATTTATTTTGAAAAGAGATATTTGAATCTAAAATTAACTGAAAATTTGTGTTAGATTCGAATTTAACAAAGAGTAAATTGAATTTGAATTTCAAAAATTGGCTTCCAGGTCTTGGCGAGGCACAAGGCCTTCTTTGGCCGTAGCCTTATTGGATCATCAACCCTTTCCTAGACAAAGCCTTTTAGTGAAATTTCATCTTCAAAATTACTTTTTGGTAAATTCTGGTCTAACTAGTTTGGGTCTTGGATCGGTAGCTTCGGCTAGTTTCACCAGTCTAAAGAGACCAAGTAGTGTATACTTGACCTTATTAGAAAAGGCTTCCCTAACGTACTATCATCTCACCGCCACCCAATACTATGTTGTTCAAATTTCAGTTAAGTTGGTTCAGTCCTTAAACTAACCAGTCCTAATTCTAAGCAAAAAAACAAAACTAAAAATAAAAAGAAACACACAATTAAAGCAAACAATTATCTAAGTAAGGTCACAATTGGAGTAATACTCCGGATTTTCGAAATCAGCAAGATTATGAATTAAATTTTCTAACATATTGACCTTATGTTTTAGGGTTTCATTTTCCTGTTTCAATTTTCTAAAATTTGCCTTAATTAATTTACATGAATCAATCACATTATTCAAGGTAAATAACGGATTTTCAAATACTGTAAATTTACCTTTGTCGATTGTTTGTCCGGCATTCTTGGTAGCTCTTTTATTTGTGCATTCACTTTGGTAATGCCCGAACTCCTGGCACTTGAAGCATTGGATGCGACTTTTGTCCCTTCGTGCTTTTGGAACTGGTTCCTTTGTCGCCATCGGGACATTTTAAATAAATAAAGACTATCAATGTGATTTGAGAACAATGTTAATAGAATGGAGGATTCTAGATCAGGGTAAAAAAAAAATTTAATGAGGTGAAGATTTCAAGTTGATTGCACGTGAATTTTTTGGCCACCAGGAGTTTAAGATAGTAAAGTATCCTCCCATGTAAGGGTATCATTCGTTGGGTTAGTCAGGTTTGGATTGGGTTGGATGAAAAAAAAAATCTCAATCCGAATCGGATTCGAACTTAATATAACTTGAAACCCCAAACTTGAATCCCAATCTGACCAATCAAAAACCGACCCGTATAATCTGATTCAAAATAATTTTATGAATATTTTTCTATAATTTTTCACTTTTATATTAATACTCTATCTTCATCATACTAACATTATATTAATATTCATAAAATCATCTTAATTTTCAAAATAAATTTGATTTAACTTTAAAAAACCTACTAAACTCTAAATTCAAATTAATCCGGGTCAATCCGAGTCAAACTGAACCAGATCCGAAATTTTCAATCCGAAAATTCTCCAACCGAACCCGACTCAATCCGAAAATCCCCAATCTAAGTCTGATTTTTTTCGGATCGATTTGGACGAATCAAATTTATTTTTGACACCCCTACTCTCATTGGATAATCTATTCGATTTATGATTTATCTCTATGTAAATTACTATAAAATCATTCGTGTGAATTATTCAGGGTCAATGGTGACCTTTTGAAGAAATAGGATCGTAAAGTATGTGATGATTACGTGTAAAATCGAAAAAAAACAAAATTGGTATGCATGTAAATTTTTATTCACCCATATAGGTAATAGTTTGGTAGTTCCGATGAAGAAATTGTGGTTCGATATATACAGTTAAGAGTTTAAAATTCGACCATGGGTATCACGTAAAAGTGACGCGTGATTAATAAATATAAAATTGTGACATATAATTCAAATATTATTGAAAATTTAATGCCTGGTTTGCTAAACTATCATGTTGCGTTTGGTTGGGGTTATCCTTGATAACCTTGGTTATCCATCTAAGATTATCAACAAAAATCTTGTTTGGTTTAGATAATCAATGATTCCCAAGTAATGATCGATGCCCGTCAGCAAAAGGGGCATGCAATCCGAAATCGAAAAATCTTAGAAAAATAAAATTTTTCTTCATTCCGGGGTTATGAAACTTATCTTTCTAAAATTATCCTCCAATATTTACCTTAGCATAAGAGACATTATTCGCGAGCGACCACCGGCAACGACGGCGGCCGGTGGCGATTGACGACCGTCGACCGGCGATCGCCGCCGACGACCGCCATTGACGACCTACTACCGTCGTCTGCGACCGACGATCGTCGTCGACGTCCGACGACCGCCGACGGTCGGCGACCGACTACCGACGACCGGCGACCGGCGGCGTCGGCTACCGGCGGCGGTCGGCGACCGCGGCGGTCGACGACCGACGGCGGTCGGCGGTCGGCCACCGACGACGGTCGACGACCGGCGACGACCAATGACCGCAAACGACCGACGACCGGCGACCGGAAACGTCCGACGACCACCGCCGGCGGCCGACCATTATTCGCGGTCGATAACCTGCAACGACAGCCGACAACCACTGTCGGCAGCCGATGACCGAGGGTATGAATATGTATATAATATCATCTTACTTTTTTATTTTAAATTTATAAGCATATAATATGATATTATTATACTTAAATTTAACTAAAGGGTAATACGGTAAAATATTATATTATGTCATAGACTATTACCTCCTAACAAACAAGATTTTATTTGATTACCAAAATTGAACTAAACAACTTCAGGTTATGTTTCATTCCCTATTACCTTGATTATGTTATTACTTGGTAATCACATAATTAAGGTTATATTTAGTAATTTGAACCAAATGCACCCTCGTTGTTTTCACGAAAGGACATGTAAAATTTTGGATTTCATCATAAACTAGATGATTTTTGAAAATTCTTCAAGTTGCTTTCCCAAAAAAACAAACGGGTAAACAAAACTTTAATCAATTGAATCAAAAATAGAAACGAGGAGCATAAGATGCATAACATGGAAATTATTTATTTTAATAGAAAAAGGAACTGAAGTCCAAAATTGAACGAGATGCACTTTATATTAACCCAGAGAAAGGTTTATCTTTAATATTAAATGATAGTTTAGACAAATTTTTTATAAGAAGAAAAACATATCTTAATTAGAAGTTTGACAGGGTCTATTTTGAAAAATGATACGCAACGTGAAAAAAAACAACGTGAAACTCAACGTGAAACCCAATTGCACTAATCCTCAACGGGTTCATCGTACCCCTCAGATTATAGTTTGGTTCGGGACGGCGGCCGGAGGCCGCCGCCACTGTCCAAGCGACAATCGGACGTATATACGAAAAGTGCCACGTCATTCACGTTGAGTTTCACGTTGAAATTTCACGCTCTCTATCATAGCTCATTCTTTTTGTTCGATCTCCTTCTTGGCCAGGTACCTGTGGCAAACCAAGGAAGCATCATTATTATCGAATAGCAAATGTAGTTGAACACTAGACACTTCTCAATTAGAAAGGAACAAATTTCTCAAGGATCGACCAACTTACCCATGTGCTTTCGCCCATCTGGATAACTGAAAGAGCTGAACTGACTCATTAGACGCATGACAGACGAGAAGCAGGTAGTTACGAGGTCGAATCATCCATGCAAATCTCATGCAAAGTACCGAGTAGATGCACATGACTGCACCACCAATGGGATAAATTTTCAGTTCAAAGCGATGTCGAAAAATACAACTGAGAATTCCCACTTAATTGTCATCCAGACCTGAAGTCATATTCCCGGATATCAACTCTGGGGGCTTCTGTGTATCTGCTAAACCCTGCAAGAGCCTCAGCAATTGTCAAAAGTCAATAACTTAAAATATAAAATGACAAATATGGAATGTAGTGAATGAAGAAATTGTTAAAAGAATTTTGGATTCAGGTCACTGAGCGGTGATTGACAAGGAACTACGAGCAAAGAGAAGAGATAAGGATCAACAGACAGTACATAAGATAATAAGCTTCAACCAAAGCTCCTTCATCAACTTACTCAAGAAAAGGTGGAAACATATGATTTTCAAGAACATAGAACTTATGTCTAAAATCATATTGAACAGATGTGTGGAGCAGAGTTACATAACCTAGCTCAAAGAGAATAAATTTGATATTGCAACACAATCAATTACAAGTAGAAGTCCTTTTTCCTCCTCTCTTGATGTGGTGGATTACAACTATCATCAATCATGTTACTATTACATGTACAGATGAGACAACATGAAAGGATGTATTTTGTTCTTTAACCAATTCAGTGATTGTGGTTTCTCATCATTCCATATACTATCTATTGACTCTTTCAAATATTAGAGTAGATATTTCTACGATTGTAAGGCAAATTATGCATTGAAGAAGGTAGGAATCATACAGAGATAACGAATCCCCAATTTGCAACCGGTCCCCAGAAGTGAGTTGTTTTTGGACCCATAGGGCTATTCCAAAATGATCTGAAAGCTGCCATAGTATGCACCTATCTCTTCTACCTGTACTTCAATGTTTAAACACTGCAAAGAGAGCGCATAATTAGTTTCTTATAGGCGATAAAGATTCGAGACCATATTTTAGAATTACATGGGCAAATTGAAGTGGCGATTTTTTCTTCCGATCCTTTTCAGCAGCTAAAAAATCGCGCAATTTTAAGGTCAAGAAATTTGACAAAATCAACGACAATGACATATAAAATGGAGCAAAAGAGCGTCAGCACTCATCCACGATAGCAAAATTCTACCTTCCAAACTCCACGGAGGCGGCACAGAAACCAGCGAGGTAAACATCAAATCAAAATCATAACAGGGATCTAAGATTCAAGATCAACAGACCACAGACGCAAACATTAAATCAACAAGATCGATCTAAGATTGGCGAAGTTCAAACCTCGACTGGAAACTCTAACGAGTTCGGATCGTTCGTGTGGGAAGTGGTGAGCGGCGAGGAGAGGGGACGGCAGACTTCGGAAGAAGCCGGGGAAGAAAGGAGAAGAGGCGCAAGAGCCCGCTTTGTTGCGGACGAAAGAGAGTCTGCGAAGGCGAGCTCAATTTGGTAGAGGCGGTGGCGTGATGGGATCGATCACCGTCGTCATCGCGCAGAGGCTCCATGATAATCCGACCACGTCGACGGTTCAGAACCACCTTAAGATGAGGGCAGGTCCTCTCTGACCTAAAAAAAAATTCCTATTCCATCTGTCTTATTCTCCGACGACGATCGACGAATCGTCTAATCATTGATCGAACACCACCGACAGCCTTCGGCCATCATCTTAAACAAAATTATACCCTTGAGGTACAGTGAACCGATCGGGATCACCGCAATTGCTATCTCGTCGAATTCACCGTCGAATCCGACGAGATTGCAATTATAGTGATTCCGACCGAGTCACTATTTTTCAAGGATATCATTTGATTCAGTACGACGATCAAAATCCATCGGTGGTGTCCAATCGACGATTGGATGACTCATCAATCGTCGCGGAGAGCGAGACAGGCGGGACATACGCTTTTTGGGGACAGAGGATCTTTACAGCCTTAAGATCCTTAACCTTAATTTACAAAGAAGATTATACAATTCATGATTCCGGATGGTCATCGGATAGGATGGATTGATGATTAATACGTGAGTATAATCATTTTAAAATCTGAGAGTCAAAACCTGACAAAGTTAATGTGTTCATTCTTCACACACGCACCAGTCACATTATCCGAGCTAGTAGTTTTTTTGATTTACTTTCTCAGTATTGATCTTGGGATGGATTAATGGAGGCGCTAAGCATGATCGAATATGACGATTCAAAATTATAATTATTTTTATTTTAAAAACTATTTTTAAATTTAAAAAATATAAATAAAGAATTCCATTTATTTAAGTTACGTACTTATTTTCTTAGAGGATAAGAGAATTAAAACTCACCTTTTTCATCCTTTTAACATTAAAAGTGGCATCGTTACTCATTTTAATTTTCCGGTCCTATAATAGTAATTCTTTTGGTAATAATCACTTCTGCCCCTCATTTGAAAGTTGTATTCGTATTATTCTGTTTTGCAGCTCTTAGTCGATCGTCAAACCATGCTTGTGTTTCCAAAAAGTGAAAAAAAACAAAGTCATCAATTTTTCATCCAATAGATTATCTTTGAAACTAAATATTTATTCAACGACAACGATTGACATAAGAGAAACTATAATTTTCTTTGATATTGATATGTAAGATAATAGTGGAGGATTACGTGGCGAGGTCTTTCTAATCGGTCAAAAATTAAGTACCGATTGATCCTGTCGACAAGCGAAGATCAATTCTTCCTGGGGCGACCCGGTCTAACCAGGCCGACTCGGTCTGCTATAGCTTGGGAGGTCGGACCGAAATGAGGCTCTCAATATGGTGGAGTGGTTGCAAAATGACAGCGACCCCCTCTTTGGAGCCCCAAAGGGGGTTTATATAGGGGAGGGAGAAAGACCTCACTCGAGCGAACTGTCACGTCTTATTAAGGGCTTGTCAGAGATTAGGCTAAGTAATTGGCTACCTTAACGGCGGGGTGAGACTGACACAGCCGTCTGACAGTCTGTAAACCTGTCCTTTCCGACCCTGCTTAATGTTTGGCGGCTATGTCGGGTAATGATTGCGTTCAACGTCTTTTCCACTCAATGCCGAATCCTGATAGATCTGACCTCTCGGTGTCCGAGCTCGGGCACCCGACCCGAGGTCACCTAGTTCTAACTCCCGACCTCTTGAGGTTTGAGCTCTTGCTCCAGGCCTCTTGGTGTCTGAGCTCTTGCTCCCGACCTCCTGGTGTCTGAGCTCTTACTCCAGGCCTCTTGGTGTCTGAGCTCTTGCTCCTGACCTCCTAGTGTCTGAGCTCTTACTCCAGGCCTCTTGGTGTCTGAGCTTTTGCTCCCGACCTCCTGGTGTCTGAGCTCTTACTCCAGGCCTCTTGGTGTCTGAGCTCTTGCTCCTGACCCTAGTGTCTGAGCTCTACTCCAGGCCTCTTGGTGTCTGAGCTTTTGCTCCCGACCTCCTGGTGTCTGAGCTCTTACTCCAGGCCTCTTGGTGTCTAAGCTCTTGCTCCCGACCTCCTGGTGTCTGAGTCTTTCTCCGACCTCCTGGTGTTTGAGCTCCCGCACCCGACCTCCTGGCGTCTGAGCTCTTGCTCCCGACCTCCTGGTGTCTGAGCTCTTGCTCCCGACCTCCTGGTGTCTGACCCCGAATGACTGACCTCGGATGACCTCGGATGACCTCGGGTGTCCGACCCCGAGTGACTGACCTCGGGTGTCTGACCCCGAGTGACTGACCTCGGATGACCTCGGGTGTCCGACCCCGAGTGACTCCTGGTCGATCTTCGGGTCGGGCCCGTAAACCTAAGAATGAATCGGTTTGACTCTCCCTGATTTGGGTCATGTTAGCTCGAATCCGACCGGGCTCCTAGTCTGATCCAAAAACTTACCCGACCGGATCACAAGCCTCCTCTTTAAGTCTAGTCGAAGGAGGCGTCAAGTCCGACTGACTAGGCTGCTTGCCCGGTCGGATAAACCTTACTTTCGCACCCCTGACCCTCATTATGGCCTGAAGATCTTTATCCTTAAATGCCGAGTCCCCTGTCAAGTCAGGCATCAATGCATCTACCACGCGTTTATCTCCCCGGATCACAAGCCTCCCCTTCAAGTCTAGTCGAAGGAGGCGCGAGTCTGACTGACTAGACTAAATCTAGTGGTTTGACTTATTCCACCCATACTTTCCATCCTGGAAATAGGTTGGAATGATTCTCCTTTGATAGAAGAACAACCAATCAGAAGTTACGGGTTGGATTTTACCTAGTTAATCAGTATTTCATCCCTTGGAATGTCACCGCTAGAGTATTTAGTTATATCAAGCGAGCAATTGGATCGTGTTGGACGAGTGACAAATCTGTGTATAGCAAACAACTAAGCATTTTTGCCGAACCAAGAAGATGGTTGCGGCTGCCACGCATGTGGCATAGAGCCGAGTGAACGACTGAGCAGCAGAGTGCCGAGCAGAACGGCTGAGTGCCGAGCAGAGCGGCTGAGTGCCGCTAAGTGCCGAGCAGAGCGGCTGAGTGCCCAGCTCAGTGGCTGAGTGCCGAGCAGAGCGGCTGAGTGCCGAGCAGAGCGGCTGAGTGCCGAGCAGAGCGGCTGAGTGCCGAGCAGAGCGGTTGAGCAATCACCTTTACAACTTGCTGAAGAGCAAGTGTCTCAATGTCGCTCGGGAGACCTTAATGGAGTGTGGGCAGCCACGTCTGGTCTACCGCGAGGTCGGTGGTTGTGTGGGAGCATGCACAATTGTAACTTGGAAGAGCAGGAGTCTGGACACCGTCTGGCTTACCCTGACCGAGCGTGGAATGCCACGCCCGACCGGGCCCGACCGAACGTGGAACGCCACGCCCGATCAGCGCCGAGTCCGGTGGGTGCGTGGGAGCATGCCCACTTATAACTTGCCTTAGCAAGAGTCTGGACACCGTCTGGCTTACCCTGACCGAGCGTGGGACGCCACGCCCGACCGAGCCCGACCGAACGTGGAACGCCACGCCCGATCGGCGCCGAGTCCGGTGGGTGCGTGGGAGCATGCCCACTTATAACTTGCCTTAGCAAGAGTCTGGACACCGTCTGATTTACCCTGACCGAGCGTGGAACGCCACGCCCAACCGGGCCCGACCGAACGTGGAACGTCACGCCCGATCGGCGCCGAGTCCGGTGGGTGCGTGGGAGCATGCCCACTTATAACTTGCAAGAGCAAGAGTCTGGACACCGTCTGACTTACCCTGACCGAGCGTGGAACGCCACGCCCGACCGGGCCCGACCGAATGTGGAACGCCATGTCCGATCGGCGTCGAGTCCGGTGGGTGCGTGGGAGCATACCCACTTATAACTTGCAAGAGCAAGAGTCTGGACACCGTCTGACTTACCCTGCCGAACGTGGAGCGCCACGCCCGACCGGGCCCGACCGAACGTGGAGCGCCACGCCCGGCCGGCGCCGAGTCCGGTGGGTGCGTGGGAGCACGCCCACTTATAACCTGCAAGAGCTGCCTTTCAGGTGCCTTGAGTTTCACTATCATGTTCACGTGTTACAATTACAAAGGTCACTCAACTCAACTTTTCTCACGATACAATTTTAAGTGTGTTGCACTCTAAGGTCTTCCTTGCTTCTTTCCTTGGGAATCTTGCAAATAATAGGCTCCCGACTCCAACTTCTCGATCATCAGGAAGAGTTCTCCCCACACACAGTCGCCGACTTGGAAACTCCGAGGTATGACCTCTGGATTGTATCTTCGCTGCATCCTTTGCCGGTAAGCAGTCATTCAGACCGACGCCCGATCCTGAATCTCCTTAATCAGATCCAGCTCTAGACGCCTCATTGCCTGTCACAACAGCAGATTTGCCTTCTTCCTCTTCGATCAGCGAGGAACTCCGACAACTCACGATCGCCGAGCCCACGAAGGAGCAGGCTCCTTCACTGGCGGTGTCTCCAGTCATCGAGCAAGGGCTTGAGGGGTCTCGGTCAGTCAGACTTCGGCCCTGCCGGAAGGAAGTGCTTCGTTAGAGCTAATCATTTCCTAGTCGAGATTGCTGACAATACTCTTTTCCACTATGATGTGAGCATATTGCCGGAATCAGTATCCGGCTGATACTTCTCCCTTCGAGTCAGAGGAGTTCAGGTTTCGTTGCCTCAAGAAGTCATTCAAGCCCTTGATATTGTTCTCAGGGAGTCTCCTTATGTCAGGTATACTTCAGTAGGACGTTCTTTTGAAGTCGGCAAACTCTTGCACAGACCCCTCCGGGAGTCTGTCGAACCAGCACTGAGCGGGACCTACCAGGGTGGTCAGGAACGCTCGGCACTTGATATTATCCGTGTATTGATTCAGCAAAGCTGCATTCTTAAACTTCATCAGGTATCCTTTTGGATCTGTAGCTCCTTTATATTCCGGCATGGACAAGAGTCGGAAATGCTTGGGGACTAGCTCTTGCAGAACTTGACTAGAGAAAGGGAGTCCAATGCACTCGGTCGGAGCTTGGACAATTGGAGCCTTCCCTTTATTGATTCTTGCTTGGCTGGAAGAGACTTCCACTAAGTCAGATTGTCTCGCACCCTCAGACGGGTCGAAGAGCGCTTGATGGAAGTAGGGGCTCTGACCCAGGCGAACTCCACCTTCTGTGCCAACGCGTGCTGCCGGCTCGGAAGGACCCTCCTGAGTCGAGCGAGCAGCAATCTTTTACTCTGTTGCCAATTTCTGCGCTTTGACGGCTACCAGCAGATCAAGGTCTTCTTGTGAAAGTGTCACGGTCACCCGGTTGGAGTCACTCATCTTCAGCTTTCGATCAGGCGGATTCCCACAGACGGCGCCAAATTTGATCCTGTCGACAAGCGAAGATCAGTTCTTCCTGGGGCGACCCGATCTAACCAGGCCGACTCGGTCTGCTATAGCTTGGGAGGTCGGACCGAAATGAGGCTCTCAATATGGTGGAGTGGTTGCAAAATGGCAGCGACCCCCTCTTTGGAGCCCCAAAGGGGGTTTATATAGGGGAGGGAGAAAGACCTCACTCGTGCGAACTGTCACGTCTTATTAAGGGCTTGTCAGAGATTAGGCTAAGTAATTGGCTACCTTAACGGCGGGGTGAGACTGACACAGCCGTCTGACAGTCTGTAAACCTGTCCTTTCCGACCCTGCTTAATGTTTGGCGGCTATGTCGGGTAATGATTGCGTTCAACGTCTTTTCCACTCAATGCCGAATCCTGATAGATCTGACCTCTCGGTGTCCGAGCTCGGGCACCCGACCCGAGGTCACCTAGTTCTAACTCCCGACCTCTTGAGGTTTGAGCTCTTGCTCCAGGCCTCTTGGTGTCTGAGCTCTTGCTCCCGACCTCCTGGTGTCTGAGCTCTTACTCCAGGCCTCTTGGTGTCTGAGCTCTTGCTCCTGACCTCCTAGTGTCTGAGCTCTTACTCCAGGCCTCTTGGTGTCTGAGCTCTTGCTCCCGACCTCCTGGTGTCTGAGCTCTTACTCCAGGCCTCTTGGTGTCTGAGCTCTTGCTCCCGACCTCCTGGTGTCTGAGCTCTTTCTCCCGACCTCCTAGTGTTTGAGCTCCCGCACCCGACCTCCTGGCGTCTGAGCTCTTGCTCCCGACCTCCTGGTGTCTGAGCTCTTGCTCCCGACCTCCTGGTGTCTGAGCTCTTGCTCCCGACCTCCTGGTGTCTGACCCCGAGTGACTGACCTCGGATGACCTCGGGTGTCCGACCCCAAGTGACTGACCTCGGATGACCTCGGGTGTCTGACCCCGAGTGACTGACCTCGGATGACCTCGGGTGTCCGACCCCGAGTGACCCCTGGTCGATCTTCGGGTCGGGCCCGTAAACCTAAGAATGAATCGGTTTGACTCTCCCTGATTTGGGTCATGTTAGCTCGAATCCGACCGGGCTCCTAGTCTGATCCAAAAACTTACCCGACCGGATCACCGATGAAAGTCAAACTAGCCCGACCCCTGTTCCTTATCGTCAGTCTATCTAACTTCTAAAACTTAGCTGTCCAATTTCATCAGCTTAGTCAGTTGGACTCCTAAGACATGCTCAGTTCTAAGACTCTTTTAGTTCGGTCTATCTAACTCCTAGTACTTAACTACTCAACTCCATCAACTCAGTCAATTTAACTCCTAGGCTTAGCTTCCTTACTCATTTAGTTCGGTCTATCCGACTCATGAGACTTGCCTCTCCAACTCCATCAATTTAGTCAGTTTGACTTCCGGGGCTCAGCTCCTCGACTTTATCAGCTCAATCAATCTGACTCCATGACTTAGCTCCCCAACTCTTATAGTTTGGTCTACCAAATACTTGGGGCTCAGCTCCCCGATTCCATCAACTTGGTCAGTTCGACTCCTGAGGCTCAGCTTTCCGATTCTTTCCGATCGGTCTACGCGACTCCTGGGGCTCAACTCTATGACTTCGTCAACTCAGTCAGCCCAGTTCCCTCTGTTGGAGGATGTATTCTTTTTCGGAGAGTTTACAATAAATTGAAATTACAAAAAATAATTTCAACTTAGCCGTTGAGTGGCCCGAGCTGCCTTTTATGCAAACTGCAATCTCTCGAGCTAAATTCCCGAGCAGAGTCTCCCGACTAGGATCTCCCGAGCTTCCCAGCAGTATCTCCCAAGCTGAATTCCTGAGCTGGAATTCCCGAGCAGAGTCTCCCGACTAAGATATCCCAAGCAGTATCTCCCGAGCTCTCAAGCAGTAGTTCCTGAGCCCCTGAGCAGTAATTCGAGAGTAGCTGAAGTCTGCGTAACGCAATTTCCTTGAAACAGATTTGTCCTCCTCCGATGGTGCTTCGAGGCTCCGATGGGCGTCTGTCTCTCAGGATACAACAGCGGGACCACGGGTATAACGGAGCACTCGTTGCTCGTGGCGAACTGAAGAAGTACCCGAACGTTATCAAGGGAGGTTGGGAAGGAGGTAGAAGATAATTTCTTCTCTATATCTCTTTTGTTCACGGCCATAGCCTTTTTATATAGGCTCAGACCCCCGCAGTAATCAATGAGCGAATTAACGCCATTTACTGCCAATAATCGGCCAAATCCAAACGTCTAGGGGTTATATTTTGCATTAATCAATAGTTAATACTTCAGTTACATTTGAGCAAAAAAATTGGCAAAATGTTGGTTCATCCGCTTGAACAAATATTGCCCCGACTGGTCGGGCATTCAACATGCGTAGGTCGTGCACGCACACGAGTCCACTTAGTTCAGTACAAATCCGGGCCCTGGATTTGCACCCCCTGCACACCCACGCGTGAGAGAGAGCCTCTCCCCTTGCATTTGTTCACAACTAACATGTTTGTGAAACAATATAAACCAACAATTATGCCTTAAGACTCCCAATGTAGGACTAAAGTCCCATTCACAATGGAGACCCTTTATTTTCCACCTCCCTTTCCATTCACATGAAACTCCTAATGTGGGGCTAAAGTCCCACTCACCAAGGAATTTCTTTCGGCTTTTCACCAAAGGGCGTACCCAAGAATTGATATTTATCAAAAGGCATACCATAGTTTCATTATTACCAAAGGGCACACCCATTTTAGTGAACTTCCTCTTATACTCCTCCCGCCAAGTACTATCTTTCCCTTTCTCTTTCTTAGTAACAAATTCCGAGACAACTGAACATGCTTTTTCAGACTTTTCATTTTAAAATAATATATTATGGAATCGGCTAAAAACGTAAGGTAAAGAAAGAAAAAATATTTCAGTTAAAAAATTATCTCTTCCAATGTGATTTCAAAAATATAAAGAGATGATATTTTATATTTGATTAATATAAATTAATATATTAAATAATATTTAATAAATATATTAATATATAAAAAAAACCTATCAAAACACGTAATTTCATATTCAAACGCAGGGCCTGAAGTCATCTGGCCCTGCGTGCACTCAATATTTTTTTATTTTAAAAATATTTTTATAATATTTAATCATGATTTATTAAATTAAATAAAAATATCAATAGTTCTAGGAGATGGTATTTTTGGTATCCAAACTTCTAAAGATTATAAATTATGTTGCAATAGGAGTTTTTTAGGTCTATAAGTGGGTTTTCACCAAAACTGACTGATGAACCTAGGATATTTGGATTTCTCAAAACCCAATATCAATAGTTAGAATTGAGCTAGGAGATGGTATTTTTGATGTCCAAACTTCTAATAATTATAAATTATGTTGCAATAGGAGATTTTTAGGTCTATTAGTGGGTTTTCACCAAAACCCACTAATGGACTTAGGATATTTGAATTTCTCAAAACCCAATATCAATAGTTAGATTTGAGCTAGGAGATGGTATTTTTGGTGTCTAAACTTCTAATGATTACAAATTATGTTGCAATATGAGTTTTCTAAGATGAATCAGTGAGTTTCGATGAAAGCCCACTGATGGACCTAGGATACTTGGATTTCTCCATACTTGATATCTCTATTTAGAATTTTTTGGTAATTTTCATATATTTTACTCACTGAAATTTTTGGTCATCTATACAACTACGAACTTAGTACCAATGAAATTTTTTGGATATAATAAATTATGATTAAATATTATAAAAAATATTTTTAAAATGAAAAAATTTTTGAGTGCACGCAGGGCCTGAAGTCAGATGACTTCAGGCTCTCCTAGGGTGATTTCAAGCTCTGCGTTTGAATCTGAAATCACGTGTTTTAATAGTTTTTTTTATATATTAATATATTTATTAAATATTATTTAATATATTAATTTATATTAATCAAATATAAAAAATCATCTGTTTATATTTTTGAAATCATGTTGGAAGAGATATTTCTTTTAACTGAAATATTTTTTCTTTCTTTAACTTACGTTTTTTAGTCGATTCCCATAATATATTATTTTAAAATGAAAAGTCTGAAAAAGCAGGTTCAGATGTCTCGTAATTAAAATCCAATATCAATCTCCTACTGCAACATAATTTATAATCATTAGAAGTTTGAACACAAAAAATACCATCTCCTAGCTCAAATTTAACTATTGATATTGAGTTTTGAGAAGAAATCCAAATATCCTAGGTCCATCAGTGGGTTTTGGTGAAAACCTACTAATAGACCTAAAAATCTCCTATTACAACATAATTTATAATCATTAGAAGTTTGGACACTAAAAATATCATCTCTTAGCTCAACTCTAACTATTGATATTAGGTTTTGAGAAATCCAAATATCCTAGGTCAATCAGTGGGCTTTGGTGAAAACCCATTGATAGACCTAAAAATCTCCTATTGGAACATAATTTATAATTATTAGAAGTTTGAACACCAAAAATACTATCTCCTAGAACTATTGATATTTTTATTTAATTTAACAAATCATGATTAAATATTATAAAAAATATTTTTAAAATAAAAAAATTTTGAGTGCACGCAGGGCCCTGAAAGTCATCTGACTTCAGGTCCAAAGAGGGCCTAATGAAGTCCCAAGGAGGGCCTGAACACAGATGTGTTCAGGCCCTCCTTGGGCCTGAAGTTAGATGACTTCAGGCCCTCCTAGCGTGACTTCAGGCTCTGCGTTTGAATCCGAAATTACGTGTTTTGATAGGATAACCTTCCCTCGACCTCCGAAATGGTCGAGCGCTGACGGCTCAGGAAACCTGGGTGTCGGCCTACCGGCCTGCAAAGGCCTTTGAGGGGTTTTTTGAGCCTGGGCGGCCATCAAGAGCTCGTACTCCTCGAGCATGACGGTTACGATCACTCGGTTGGAATCTTCCATCGTGCACTCCTGATCAGGCAAAAAGTGTCCCTTCTTCTAGCGCCAAATTTGATTCTGTCGCGAAGTGAAGTGGACTCCCAAGAGCGAAGTGGTCCAAAGGGGCTCAATAAATAACGATTAATTTGTCATTTACTACTGCGGGGGTTTATATAGGTTCAGACCCCCACGAACTGAGAGAACGTTCTAGCGCCAAATTTGATCTTGTCGTAAAATTTGACAAAGTTAGTATGCCCCCTCTACACGTACTAGCCATAATATTCGTGCTAATAGTCCTCGTGATTTATCTTCTCAGTATTGGTCCTGGGATGGGTTGATATGGACACTGAGGATGAGCAAATCGCTTTTGCCACCATATAATTAGTTTTGGATAAAATTACTATATGGATTTGAATTGATCAATTTTTATAAATAAATATTTTTTTAATGTTCCCTAAACCTTCGAAATGAGTATAATTTATTCTTTACAAATTTAAACAAGCATAAGTTCATATAATTGTTTTGAAAAAACTCCTACAGATCAAATTTTATTAGACACACTAGTGTTTGTCTCTCTAGACTTGGAGTCATTCAAAGTATTTCTTTCTTAATTTCTTTTGTTAAATTTGTATGATCATTACACGTGATAGGGTTACCCAACATAGTAGTAGATTTTTGATCGCGTTCAGATGTTGATGTCGATCTTCCTACAACGGTTGGTCATAATCAAATCATAGTAGGGTCGCAGCAAGAAGACAAGGAAGCAGAACGATCGCAAGAGCTTGAGAACAGAGTGTAATAGATTTTTTAAGCTCTTGGTCGAAGACTGCTTATAAAGGCTATTGGAGGCACCTCAGTTCTCTATTGAGGTGCCTCAGTTGGAATTAGTTCGATCAGATACGAACTTTGTGCAACTTATCTACTCTGAAGGCGTCTTCAATCCGACCTGAGGTGCCTTAGTTTCCAACTGAGACGCCTTGATTTCAAGCTGAGGCGCCTCCAACCACCGCAACTCTTATCTCCAACGGCAACTGCTCGAAGGCGTCTTCATCCATTGAGGGCGCCTATAGTCCCAACTGAGGCGTCTCAGGTCCCACCTGAGGTGCCTCAGGAATTATTTATTTGAGATAAAGTTTACAAAAATAAACATGCAAAACAAAGTTAGTCCGAAATTATATTTTTCCTACAAAACAAAATTAGCATAAGTATATAATAGGAAAATTAGACTTAGTATTAAATAGATTCTGTTTTCTCAAGATCAGGATTTAGTTAAAGGACTCAACTTAGAATTCCAAAATGATTCTAAGTTGGACTGCGCCTATAGTCCCAACGGGGACTTTTTCTCACCGGATTTAGCTCCTCAATGACTTGCCTTACTTACCTGTCAAACATCTGATCCTCAAACCTGTTTGGACTTTTTCTGGTTCTAATCAACCTAATCTAGTAAGACTTACATGTAACACTGAGTTAGCATAATATATATATATATATATATATATATATATATATATATATATATATATATATATATATATATATATATATAAAAGAGACAGTTAATTAAAATAGAGTTAGTAATATTATCTAGTTTCACTCACTAGGGCTTCCATTGTCTAACTTCACTCATCAGGACTTCCACCACCTAACTTTACTCACTAGGACTTAGCTTCACTCACTAGAATTCCATTGCTTAGTTTCACTTACTAGGGCTTCTACCACCTATCTCACTCAGTAGGGTCTAACTTCACTCACTATGACTTTAATTATCTGGTTTCACTCATTAGAACTTTCACCACCTAGCTTTACTCACTAGGGCCTAACTTTACTCACCAGGACTTTTCTTGCATAACTTCTAGTTAGAACTAGTCACTTGGTAGACTTTTCATCCTCTTACCTAATTTTCAGTTAGGACTAGTCACTTATTAAATTTATCATCTTCAAATATCAAGTCATATTTGGGTTGATCAGATTTAGGTGCATTATTAAATATCGAAATCTTAGATGTTGATTACCTTAATAAAATTCATATAAAAGTTTTGATAAATTAAGTTGGACAAAAACAAATATTTATTTAGAGATTTTTTCAAATTTTATAAAGAAAAATGGATAACAAACTCAAACACATAAAAATGAGAAGTACCTCAAGAATAATGATAATATAAATCAAAGAAAAAAAAGGAGAATAATGAGATAAAAGGACAATTATAGAAAGATAAAAAAAACTATAATATTTCTAGATGGGAGGAACTTATACTTGAGACAAGTTAGTCAATTTTTTTAGACTAATGAATAAGAACATTAATTATTTAGAAGATTTATATATTTTATTAATATAAAAAAATGAGATTATATTGAATTTGAGTAGATGGATTTGATCCTATAAAAAGTTTGTATCGATCGTCTAAATTAAGAAGGGTTCATGATGAATAATTTAGAAGTTAAATATTTTATGATTCTACGTTCTATTTAGAAGATATTTTTTTATAAATACTTGTAAATAATAGTCAAGGATGGAAGCATTTATATTGAATAAGATATGATGTCATTTTAAATAAAACATAAGATAATATGCCTCTTTGAATAATAAATCAAATAAAAATATCCCTTTAACTTTAACAATTCGATATAAAAACTCAGAATTATTTTTTCTCCCTTGTTCTTTGTCTTTATGGGACATTTTATTTCGAAGGATTAAAAAATTTGAGACATCAGAGTGTTCTCATGGGATAGACTCATGATTAATATATGAATATTATCATTTTAAAAATTGAAAGGTCAAAATTTAACAAAATCAATGTCCCCATATATTAGCCACACCATCCCAACTAGTAGCGTTCGTGATTTACCTTCTTTGTGTTGACTCTATGATAGATTAGTGGAGGCACACGAGCAGATCACCTTTTTACCACTTTAAAATGACAATGGAGTGGGGCGGAATGAGTTTATCATTTCTAACTTCGCCCTTCAATTGTATCCCATCCTCATTCCTAATTTTACTTAATTAGGAAATTCCATTCCCGAATCCACGAGAATTAAATCCATATACTCATCCTCATCCCCTTTTCAAATTAATTTACTCTTAAAATTTAATCCAGAATAATATGAAAAAATTACGTATAATGTTATCATCATCATCAATGGAATGGAAATATCATTCCTATACCCGCCCCCTTTGCTTTGAGGATTTTTTTCAAAATTTCAAATTCAAATCTATACCTCATAATATCTCTCGAACTCATCTCATTTCATATTTTCCCCACGGGACTTCGAATCGAACCCATGAGAAAATTGCCATTTTATATAACACTTATAGATTTGTTTGATGATCAAAATGTGAGACTGATTTGTCTCATAATTCATCCATTAACTCTACAAATTACCACCGATACTATTATGACGAGATATCTTCTTATTTTTTTAAACATTCAAAATTAAATTTTAACTTCTATAATTAAGAGATGAATTTCAGATAGTTAACTAAAAACTACTGATTGATGTGCTGCTGGGAATATCATTTATCGAAATTATCGATGAAATCAATCATCCCAGATTAATATTCGTATATTAAGGGAGTGTTTGGGAGAGCTTCTGCTAACTACTTTTTAGATTCTAGCTACATAGAAGTACTTTTGAGTGTTTGTGAATATCAAATTCTGCTTTAACTTCTATAACTTTTAGCCAAAAGTTGGAAGCAAGAATTTGATGTTTTTTTCTGCTTCTGCTTTTTTATTTATGGTCTAGAATTAAAAATAGACATTTATATCCTTAATAATTTATCATTTTACATAATTGCCATCATAATTTTAAATAAAATTTTATATTTTCATATAATTTATATATTCATAATTTTTTATAAATTTATATAAATTTATCATTTTTTATATTTTTATTTTTATTAATTATATATATTTTTATTTTTATTAATTATATTTACATAATTAAAAATAATAATTTATATAGTTTAAGGATATTGTTGTCATTTAACTAAAAATTAAGCTTGGAAGTAATTATTCACCAAACACTCAAACTTTACCTTGTATCAGCTTTTAGTTTTTATTTCTAAACACTCCATGCTTTAGCTTCTCACTGACTTCAAGATAATCACTACAAAAATCACTTTTCAAGAAGTAAAAGCTCTCCCAAACACTCCCTAAATATCTCACGTTAATTAAAAAAAAAAACGATAC
The DNA here is from genome assembly GCA_024364735.1 of Boesenbergia rotunda. Lineage (NCBI taxonomy): Eukaryota > Viridiplantae > Streptophyta > Magnoliopsida > Zingiberales > Zingiberaceae > Boesenbergia > Boesenbergia rotunda. The sequence continues at coordinate 69,728 of JAGFNQ010002767.1, forward strand.
CCACACCGATCGCACCAACCCCTTCGTTGCCTGGGCGACCTGTCACCCGGCTACGGTATGCGGACTGCACCAAGGAAAGGTGGAAACGGCACCCGAGCGATTATTCGGAGACGTATTCGCGTTTCCCATGGCCCCGCGGCTTCCAGACTTCGTTTCTCTGGTTCCTTGGGCTTTTGTTCCCCACGATGCAGCATCGACGCTTTGCTCTCCTTCAATCCCTCCGCCCCTCTCCCTCTATTTTCTCTCTCTAGGGTTCCTCTTCGCCTCCCGACCCAAATCCCAATCTCGAATTACTCCTCCCTCTTCGCAACTGAATGCTAGCTCCGACTCTCCGAGATGAGCGCGGTCGGCTTCGACGTCGGCAATGACAGCTGCGTCATCGGCACCGTGCGGCAGCGCGGCATCGACGTCCTCCTCAATGATGAGTCCAATCGTGAGACTCCCGCCGTCGTCTGCTTTGGCGACAAACAGCGTTTCATTGGGGCTGCCGGCGCTGCCACCGCCTCCCGCTTCCCCAGAGATACCGCCTCCCAAGTCAAGCGCCTCATTGGCCGCCCTTTCCGCGATCCCGTGGTTCAGGATGACCTTCGCCGCCTCCCATTCCATACCTCCGAGGCCCCTGACGGTGGGATCTTGCTCCACGTCCGCTTCCTGAACGAACAGCGTGCCTTCACCCCCGTCCAGATCCTCGCCATGCTTCTCGCCCACCTGAAACAAATTGCGGAAAAGAACCTGGAGACAGTGGTCACCGATTGCGTCATTGGGGTTCCGTCCTACTTCTGCGATCTCCAACGTAGGGCCTATCTCGATGCTGCTGCGATCGCTGGTCTGAATCCGCTACGATTGATGCACGACTGTGCTGCCACGGCATTGGGGTATGGAATCTATAAGACCGACCAGTACCCACGGGGGTCTTCATCCTGCGTAGTTTTTATCGACATTGGTCACTGTGACACCCAAGTTTCCGTTGTGAGATTCGAGCCTGACAAAATGAATGTTCTATCACATGCTTTCGATGCAAATTTGGGCGGGAGGGATTTCGATGAGGTTCTGTTCAATCACTTTACCGAGCAATTCAAGGAGCAGTACCAGATTGATCTTTGTTCTAATGTACGTGCCAGCATCAGGTTGAGGGCGGCTTGTGAGAAACTGAAGAGGGTTCTAAGTGCAAACTTGGAGGCTCCCCTGAATATAGAGTGTTTGATGGATGAGAAAGATGTGAAGGGATATATCAAGAGGGAAGAATTTGAGAGGCTATGCACAAGTTTGTTTGACAGACTCTTAGAACCATGCAAGCAAGCTTTAGAACATTCAGGACTGAAACATGACAAAATCAACGCCGTCGAGCTTGTTGGCTCCGGCTCACGAATCCCTGCAATAACAAAGATTTTCACAGAATTCTTTAGGAAGGAGCCAAGCCGAACACTCAATGCTAGTGAATGTGTTGCTAGGGGCTGTGCCCTTCATTGTGCTATGCTCAGTCCCATATTCAAGGTTAAGGATTATGAGGTGAGAATTTCTGTTGATAATGCTTTGCATCATGGCTGTCCAGTTCTTCAATACTGGATTTTCAAACTCTAATTTGTTCATCATGTAGTCCTGTTTAATGATTCATCATGTGTGCCCATGCCAAGCAAATTGGTCTTTGGCCAATCACATGCAGTTTTGGTAGGGTTTACCATAGTTAGGTGTAGTGTGGAGGGGGTATCAGATCATGAATCATTAAATTAGGAACTGTCCTAATTACTTAGTTTATATTGAGAAGTGTCACTCGATCAAAACTTTTAACATAGGCCTTGGGAGAAAGCCCTTTCCTGTATAACCTCAACCCATAGTAGGATAATTGCTTACCAATTGAGCATTATTACTTGATTAGAATAAAACTTGACAATGTCTTATATTATATTAAAAGGAAGTTTATCAAAAACATGCCCTTTTTTTTTCTGGATTTACTGAAATATGCCCTCGTTCTCATTTTTTATCAAAATGCATCCCTCTCTATTTGCTTTTCCATTATAACTTTCCATTTCAAATTTCTTTTTCTTCACATCAGACTTGTTGGCCATCTGCAAATTCTAAAATAAACTCATTTGGGTGAAAATGAGGTGCCTTTTTGACGCGAGTATTATTGCGATGTGTATTTTAGGTGGAAATGAACTCGGGCTTAAGAATTTGAGGGAAAATGTTATCACAAGCAGATCTCTCAGGCAACTTGTTTACCATGAGCTCAGCTTGTTTGGGTAAAAGTGAGTTATTTGAGCACCTTTAGGATGTGAATATCCTCAAGACTAGCATTTAGGTGGAAATGAACTCACAGATAAGACATAAAGGAAAATGTCTTTATAAGATCACTTAAAAAATTACCTTATTTACCATGTAGTAAGCTTGCAAGGTGATTTTGAAATAATTTTGTTTTGTTGAAAGTGACTTGTTTAAGCATCATTATGATATAACTATCCCCCAAATGCATTTTTTTACATGGGAATGAACTCACACAGGATTTCAATGTTGTCACAAATTGGTTTGTTGACTATTTTGTGCAACTTAAGCAAGTTGATTCTGGAATCAGTTTATTTAGGCCAAAACCTAAAATGCATATTTTAGGTACAAGCAAATTTGGACATAAATTTAAGCAAAATGTTGTCACCTATTTTGACAGCGGATCACGTTCGCTTTTTTACATTGAAAACTTAATGCAATAGAAATGTAATATGAAAAAACAAAGCAAGCAAACCAAATAAGGTGATTTATGTGGTTCGGAACCCTCAGTTCCTAATCCACAACTTGTGATTCGATTCAGTGGATCACCCCTCGTAAACTACTATCTTTTCTCCTTCTCGGTAAGCTACCAGAGGTAGAGAAACCTGGTGAAAAATAAGTAGAAGGAGAGTGAAGGGAATAAAACATAAAGAGAATACAATTTCTGAGTTTAGAATTTGATCTTTCAGTAGTCTTTTCGTTGCTCTTCATGCCCATATATATAGTCAAAGCCTTCAACTCCTTTTCAACCTTCATATAGCTTTTCTAGTCTTTAATTATGCAGATTTGATTTCGTTAGCCTATTGTGCCGTAATAGCTACTTTTGTTGGCTGAAGCGAGCCATAAGTCAATTGCTAAACAATAGCTCATGGGTTATCTAGCCATTGGGGTTAATATCAGATCAACGATTCTATTCCAAGTTTTTCATTACTCATTAGTCGATCGATGCTCACCCTTGAACAGAAACATTCTTACTTTCTGTTTGAGCCTGAGTCGATTGCCTACTTGGTCCAATCACTAAAAGACTCTTCTAGTCGACTATACATTTGTTTCCGACCACTACTACAACCAAGCCCTTTCCTAAGTCTAGTGCCACCCATTCTCCATTGTACAAGTGTACTCAACTCATCCTCGTAGGGATTATCTATGTACCAAGAGGCTCCTCCTTTGGGACTTCATCATGCTTAGAAATCTTGCTTCCAACTTTTCCATGCCAAGAATCCCTACTTCCATGAATTTACATTTTTCCTAGTATCGAATCCTCCTCGGTGGACTTCAATATGAACTTCCATCTGCCAACTATCAGGTCCATGACCTAGTTGGACTTTTATCTGCCAAGTATTTGGTCCTCGACTTACTCAAACTTTCACTTGTCAACAAATTAGTCAACAATATACTTAAACATCCACTTGCCAAGTGTTTACTCTTTAATTTATATACAATACACCTATCTTGCATGAACACATTGGAGACTAATGTGAGAAATAATAATATCATCCTAACTTAAACTTTGCCCAAGCATCAAACTTGGGTATCAAAAGCAATATGAGGATTGACAATACGTTTAAAAACTGTCAATCATGAGGTGATAGTTTCTAACTTGAACCCCATCATATCTCTCCTTTTGACACACATCAAGAAACATTACCTTTCTTGGTGTCATAACTATGATGATGCAATATCTCCCCTTTGGAAGGACAATTCATTTCTCCCCTAGAAGATGAATTAAATTGGCTCAAACCTTTGTGTTTATATGATTCTAATTATAATTGACAAAGGTACCATTAAAAGATTAGGATGTGTCGCTTGCAAAATCACATGTAAGTATCAAGAGTCAACATTGACTCATTATGATACTAACTATGTTTTGACAAGATCGGGTACCTAGTTCAACAAAAATTTTAATCTTTAACTTTGCCTCCTCTTTATTGTTTCACTAGAGTCTGCTTTGTATCATTTTGATATTAAGTCTTTTAAATTAGGTTCCTCCTCCTAATTCCAATTTTCACCGTACAAAATTTGATTTCTACCTCTAAGGGAAGTGCCTCCTTTTTAAGAAATCATTTACTTCAATTCTAGGTGAAAACTCCAACTCTTCCTCTTAATGAACATTTTCAAAGAGGCTTAGGATGAATAAAGGATGATAGGAGGGGTGAATAATCTTAAAATATAAAACAAGCAGTAATGTTTCAGTTAAATTCCAGTTGATTGAATTGAGTTCGCTTGAAACCACCCAATTAATCAATTGACATTACTTACAGTTGATTCAACTTTGGAAGTGTGTATCAGTTGAAGTTCTAAATTTCATAAAAAATCTACAAGTGTTTGAAAAACATAAATCTTCATGAATTCACTTGTTAGACCATAATAGATCAAAGAAAAGTAATTTTTATGAAAATACATCATATTTTTCAAACTTGTCACAAAGTTGTAAACCATTAAAAACCTTAGTGTTTCAACTCCAACTTTTGCATCAACCATGTTATAAACAAAATCAATCTGATTTCTTAGAGATTTTAAAAATATTTTAAAATTCAGTTTCGACAAATTTTCAACTGTATTCTTCATACTAAATACACATGACTTATACGCAAGTCATAATTGGTCATTTTTATAAGGATGACATTTTTCTCAACTTCATGCATCATAACAAGCATATTGAATCAAAAACGTCATCCCAATATCTCACTTGATTTCTATGTTCCTTAATATAAAAATTAAGTTCTAGATTCTTTGTGAGATGAAATCAAGGGATAATCACAAATCTAATATGATGATGTGACTAACGTAGTCTACAATGCACACATTAAGTTCTCTTTGAAGCGTACTAAACTTGAATTTGAGAAAAGGCTTAGTAAAGATGTTGGTACCATATAGTCATATACTACATTGTCCCTTGTCATATCGTCTATAATGAAGTGATGCTGCTCTCAGGGCTATGGTGCAACGAAAGGGTGACTATTCGTTATCCTAGGCATCCGCTGTTTGATCCTCAGCTATGACGCATTTTGCAGGAATTTTTCCTCCAAATGGGGCGCGAACCCTGAGACGTTGGGCTTTTGGACCGCTAGCCTCAAGCACTTTCCGATTTACCCTGGCGGTCGGTGGGCTGGTTGCCCAAGGTTCAACGTTACCCAACCTCTTTAATCATTTTTTTTATGAAGTGATGCTTCACTTCAACTTGCTTCGTCCTATAGTGTTGTACCATGTTTTTAGTCAAATTGATAGTGCTTGCATTGTGACACAAGAGTTGAACATTCTTATAACTGAGTCCATAGTGCTATATGTTTGATTAACATGGTTGTATCCAATTCATTGTGTTTTTCGAAGTACTTATTTGACTGAAACTCAACTTTGTATTTGATATCAACTTCATCTCCATAACTAATAAATCTTTCTTAATGAAGAAGTTTGAGGTGAGTTCTATGCTAGCTATCCCAATGAACTTAGGCTCCTAACAATTGCCAAATTACACCATCCTTTTGTCCTTGTGTAGAAGGTTGTGAACTTCCTAATGTCGCTGGTTATGTGCTTAGAGCACCCACCATCTAACAGCCATTTGTCGGAGTCCTCATCCTTTGCTTGTATGTGCCAATATTAAACACTAAAGTTTGTGGTTCCTAAAATGCATTGGGTGTGGAAGTGGTAACTAAAAATTGCTGGGATATCCAAGCCTTTACAACCCGTCTTTGAAATTCCCCTAGTGATAATCTGAGGCATAAACTGGTGTTTGTATAAATTAAGGGAACATTTGATACCTTTTGTTTTGGCTTATAGAAAAAACTTGCTTTGGAATTGATGGTTCATTGGTCCCTATGTATCATATCTAGATACTTGAAGCCTGACTTGAACCGCTCTTTTCAATTCTTCTGCTTGCAAATTTAATGAAACATTCTCTTCCTCAAGTTCCTCAACTTATGAAGAGCTTTGATCTTGAACTTTGTAAGTGGAGGATGAAGTCGGCTCCTCCTTAAGAGCTTTAAGCTCCTTTTGGAGTGACTTGACTCTATCTTTAGACGTAGACAAGGAACTCTTTACTTCTCATTGATTGCCATGAATGTAATGTGTCGGGTGACCTTGTATGTCTTCTTCGTTCAAAGACTGATGCCGAAAAGTCATTCCCAAGTTGCTTTAAGAGCCTTCTTCTTCTTGGGCTTCTCTTTCTTTAGACACTTCAGACTTGTATCCCTTCCTTTTACATTTAAGTGATGTTTGATTTAGATTTTAGTCATTTTACTACACCTTTGAACTTTGTTGGCTTATTAGGATCTTGGTACATCTTCTTGATGTCCTATTATTGAACTTCTTGCTTTTCCTCATCATCTTCTTCACGAATTGTGTTGTCTCATTCTTTGGGATTTCACCATCTCTCTAGTTCTCTTGCTTGGACTTGGAAGATGATTCATTCTCATTGTTTTTCTCTTGCTTCTTCTTTTCCGCAAGTAAAGCTAAACCTTTTTCTTTTGGCACAAGGTTAGCTTGCTCATGGAGTTCATATCTGCAAAACAACTTGTCTAATTTTATTAGTGATAAATCCTGGGACATTTTGTATCCACCATGGATGATCAGAGTGTGATTCTTGAGAAAGTTTTGAGTTTACATTTTAGTAGATCCTGGTTTGCTATCTTCTCACCTAATACATGAAGTCCATTCAAGATTTTTTTTAATCTCTTGTGCCCTTGGTTCATGTTTTCTCCATCTCTTATCATAAAAATTTTCAATTAATTAATCTACAAATATTTTTCTGCAATTTGTGAATCTCGCATACCTTCACGAAGTTCGATGAACTTATCCCAGAGCTCCTTGGCGCTCTTGAAAGAACCAATGTGTTGAGTTGCTCTTGTGACAATTCACATTGGTGTGTCATTGTTGTCTTTTCATTGGGTTAACCTTTTTTTTATTTTATTATTTTGGGAGTCCAATCCTTGGACGGTTGTTGTACTCTAAATTCGTCCACACTTTGAGACTTTCCATGACACTAAACTAATTGTGTATGCTATTCATCAAATAATACTCCATCCTTCCTTTTCAATAGGTGATGTTGCTTT
>JAGFNQ010002767.1:85624-128275 GCA_024364735.1 Boesenbergia rotunda
GTTGAGTTAAAAGTGGATCAGATCAAAGGAATCAAGCGTCAACTCATTTGGACCGTCCGATGCAAAGATGGTTAGATCTAGACCATTTGAGAACTTCTGATCAATCCGAGTTTGGGTTTAAGGTTAATCTAGCGATCAGATCAAGATCTGAAGGTTCAGATCAATCGGAGATCATTTGACCGTTGGATCACGATCAGATGGATCTAGACCATCAATTCAAAGATCAGCGTGATCTGAACCATCCGCTGCAAATCTGGAAGATCCGAGCTACCACGAGGATGATCCTGACCTCTGATCAAGATCTGGAAAATTGAATCAAATCGGATGAGGATCCACCGTTGGATGAAGCGGAATGAATCTCAACCGTCCACTGCCTTAACTACTTAAACAGACTCCCTGTTCAGATCTCGGGTCGCGACCTCACATTTCCAGCTGAGTTCTTCTTTGTTTCTCTTCGGTTTTCTTCATTTCTTCTGCGATTTTCTTCATCAGAGGCGTGACCAACTCGATCAGCACCTTGAATCAAGATTTGGATCATTGGGAGAGAGTTTCATGGCGATTTTAGCTCGAAATTGTGCCGGATGCAGAGCTTCTGAGGGTTTCGGCAGATCTGCGATTTGAGCTCTTGGATCTCAACCGCATCCATTTCCTCGCATCTGAATCGTCTGTAGGGGTCCTAGGATGAGCTCAGATGACTTCCAAATCATCATCGCACCCTTTCACATTGAGATCTAAGAGTTTGAATTGGAATTTTCCAGCAATGTGCAGTTTCGAGCAGATCTGACATTGGAGCTTAATTTCCATTGATTTGCGAGTTTAAGGGGTTCTTGGCTTGCCCTTGCGTGACGAACAAGGTGGTCTTGATACAAGGAATGGTCGAGATTTAGTTTTATGGCATTTCTTTGTGTTTTAGTTGTAATTTCATAGCTGTAACTTTCATTCCTGTAATCTGTTTCATTTCTGCACTTGAATCAGTTGTTTCAGTTTCATTGTTTGAATTGTTTCTGCCTTGGTTAGGGTTAAATTCTGCAAGTAGATAATTAGGAATCTTGTTTAGTGAACAAATTTCTTTAATTGCAGTTCATTTCATAGCTTAATTGTTGCGTACCAGTTTATGTATCAGTTTCTTTTCTTGAGTATCTGCTGTAATTGCTAAATTCTGTATCAGCTTGATTGGATCGTTTCTTGCAGCCGGTAGCTTCCGAACTTTGAATGCTAGTTAGTTAAGATGTTTGAGTAATGAATGATTGAAATCAGGTCAGTTAATTCAGCATAGATTCATTTCTGAACTTAGTTTCGAATCTGAATTTCTATCTCTGTTTTTGCGTATCAGTCTTGTAAGTTTCAGTGTCTCATTTTTGCAAGTTGCGTATCAAGTTTTCTCCCTTGTATCAGTTCCAAATTAGATGTCCTAATTCTTGTATCAAGTGAGCTTAGTTGTTCTTTTTGAATTCACTTGGAAGATTGTTTCATTTGCCTAGAAATCAAATTAGAATTTCTGAAATTCTGCTCAGTAGTTGTATAGAATCCATCCCTGCAGGTCAATTTCAAAACCAGTTTTGCAAGATTTTAGTTGTAGTTTTTTTTCAAGTTTGCATCAGTAGATTTAGATCTTGAATATCTTGTTGGATACTAGGTTAAACACTCAAACTCAGATGGCCTTGCGTGTGTGCTCTGCAAATGCATTATACTGCAATTTTGAATCTGTTTTTGCCCTAGACATTGCTGCATTGATTTGAATTTTGTTACTGCATTTCTTCTTTCAGACCTGCATCTCAGTTAACTATTAGCTTACATTTCTAAGCTGAATTTGATCAGTGGCGTTTCTGAATTTGTCAGGTTTTATTTCTGCATTTAGCATAAATTTTTGGCACAAGGTTTCCCTTCTTCTTGGCATCAAGTTTAGTGATTGAGTTCATGCATTTCAATTCAATAATCAGCTCATTCTTATACTGCTGTATTCAATTTCAAATTTCATTTCTTCATTCATGCATTTCATTTCATTAATAGCCTTGCCTTCCAAGTGATGAGATTAGTTCATTTCTAGGTTGTTTCACATTGTATATCAAGTTTTCATTTCTTTCTATTGAATTTTCTTGTCCATTCGAAACCAACTCAAGATTTTATTTGAAACCCAAAAACATTAACGACACATAAACTCGAGCACGAATCGAACAACTTGAACTAGTCCTTGGAAAAATACGACCTGTGGCCCCTTTACTACGCTTTTCTTCTTTGATTGCAAAAAGGGTTTCCAGCACATTTATAAATTCTAAATTTGAGACCCACATTCGTGACAGTCATTTTGGGTCCATCAAATTTTTGGCGCCGTTGCCGGGGAAGCAACTAGTTGATTTGTTTGATTTTTGCTTGTATACTTTTTGACATATCATTGGGTTCTATTTTCTGTTGCTTTATCATTTGTATACGGTTGCTGCCATTTTTCTTGTTTGTTTTGTGACAGGGTTGCAAGATCAAAATGGGGTCAACAGAGCTCGAGGATGCACTGAGGGTGTTAAGGAATGTGTTAAAGGAGTTGGACTACCAACAAAAACGGGAAGCTCTGTCATCTACTTACCAGAAGCAGATTCAGCCTACATTTCAGCCACCTCAGCCACAGTTTCAGCCTCTCCAAGATTTCCAGCAGCCCTATCCTAATTTTCAGCAACCAAACTTTCAGTTTCAGCCACCATTTCAACAATTCGAGCAACCACAGCAATTCCAACAATTTCAGCCAGATTTTCAGCCAAGTCTACCAAATTTCCAGAATTTTCAGAATGAGCAACCAAATCAGTTTTGTCAGCCTCAAATTCAGCAACTACAACAATTCCAGCCACCACAACAATTCCAACAATTTCAGCAAGAATTTCAGCATTTTAACCAAAATTTCCAGCAGCCTTTTGAAAATTTTCAGCATGGAAATAATCAATTTCAACCTCAATTCCAACCATATCAACAGGGGCAGCAAGTGTGTCAAACATTTCAGCAAGATCCGCCTCAAAACCAGCCATTTTATCAGCCCACACAGCCCTTGAATAAAAATTTTCAGCCTATTTCATCCTTTCAAAATCAGTCAAGGAGCTATGCTAACCAAGGAGGCTTTGAGAATCTTAATGAGAATGAGGCACAACAACAAAGAATGGAGGAGATTTATCAACAAGTTGTACAATATCATCAAAGGCAGCAAAGGCTTCAAGACATCGAAAGAGGCGTTGGACAAATCACTAGTCAAATAAATCAAATGCAAGTTCAAGGTGACCCTAGTGCAGGGCCAAATCTTTCTTTAATGGATCTTGCAATTTTAGAAGAAGAAGAAGAAGAATACATTAAAGTCTGGGCACCTACAGCATGCATCCCTCCGGAGACTCCTATTCAAAATCTAATTCCAAATTTTTCAGCTCCAGAAGAAGAAATTGAAGCTCCACAGGACCATTCTAGACTTTTATTTTCTGATGATAGTGTTATTAGTGGTCTTAATTTTCTGATATTGTTGTTGCAGATATTACAGGAGAAGCATGCAGAGGAGATGATTCCATAGGGGTAGGGGATTGCACAGAGCCCCAGGGACCACCACAAGATTCAAAGGATGAACCAGAAAGTGTAGGGACTTGCATGGTGGAAGCAAGAACCCAAGGATCACCTATTCCAATCGAGTATCCACCAGAGCTTGAGGCTGAAGAGGAGCATGTACTTGATCAGGAGGAGGCCATGGATACATCTACTCTTGTAGAACCTCCAGGTATTCTCCAGCACGCTCAGGTAAGTATTTCTCCTCTTTGTTCAGAAAAATACAGCGAGGTACCTAGTGCTGACTTTATTGGTTCTGATGAATTTATTGATATACCTTGTGTAGAAATTGTTTGTGATAATCCAATAGAGGTACCAAAAATTGATTTCATTGGTCGTAATGCATTATTTGATACATCTCTTGTAGATATGGGTTGCGAACAAATTTTAGAGGAACCTATAATTGATATTATTTGTTATGATGATATTCTTGATACATATTATGCTGATAGTGAAAAAAATTTAGAAGAGCCTGAAATTGAAGTTGTCTATTGTGAAGAATCTCTTGCTATTTCTTATGCTGAAATTGAGTGTGAAAAACTTATGGAGATACCAGAGCTTGATCTTATTGACTGTGAAACATTTCTTGATATACCTTTGATGGATTTTGATTGTGAAAATTTTTTAGAAGAACCTGAAATTGAAGTTGTTTATTGTGAAGAGTCTCTTGTTATTTCTTATGCTGAAATTGAATGTGAAAAACTGTTAGAGGTACCTGAGATTGACTTTATTGACTGTGACACTTTTCTTAATATATCTCATTTAGAATATGCTTGTGAAAAATTTACTGAGATACCCAAAATTGATTTTATTGGATGCGATGCATTTTTAGATACATTTTATGTAAAGATTGATGATATTGCACTTCTTTCTTACCCTGCACGCTTGAGGGAGGTCTTACATGATTTTGCAGGGTCCAGAAGACTACTGGAATGGGTACTCCACCTAAACAGTCTCCGACCTCCTGGAAGATTTTCCAAAAAGAATAAAGAGGGAGGAGATGATCTTGCTTTAACTTATAGCACTCCACCTCTGAAGTGGCTTTTGTACTTAAATCACCTTCGGCCACCTGAACAGTTTATTGCAAAGTTTAAGTGTGGGGGAGTGATGCAAAATAAAATTGAGCAAATGAAGGAAATTTTTTCAGCTACTCCTACTCCTCCACTACCAAGATGGAGATTATTCCTTGATAGACTCCGACCGCCAGAAATAAAAGGGAGTTTATTTTTTCTTGCATTTTCTTTCATAGCCGTTTTCCTCTTTATGCTTGCTAGAAGTAGAATTTTCTTTTAAAATGAATTCTTGCTAATAAATGCATGAATAGGGTAGAATGAATAAAAAGACATTATAAATGCCATTTTATGTCTTTTAGGAACTTTTTCTTCATGAGTAGGAATAAATGTATCCCTTTAGGTTATCTTCATAGCATTTTAGAGTCTTTTGAAAACAAATTAAATTTGGTTGTTAAAACTTAGGGTTTGAGCTCATGGATGAAATCTTGGATGCTTGAGTACTACTTGGCCATGGATTCTTGATTGAGGAATTGAGATGAATTATTTTTACCTAGTGAGGTTAGCCTCATTTTTGTGACACATACATGTGATTGTACTCTAGAACTTGCTTAGGTTTTTTCAAAATCATATTTCAATGATTTGATCACATTTATAGAGGAGTATCATTTTGTTCCTTATCTCATATCAAATTTCATGAATTTCCCTTATATCACTTCATATATCTCATGTTCCCTACCTACTCTTCATATTGCTTCTAAATTCATTTTTCTAGGGACTTGCTTGTTGGGGATGTTCTTTGATGCTATTTTGCCCGAGACGGACAAAAGATTAAGTGTGGGGGAGTAGATAGTGTGATGGAAACATTTGAAAAAAAAAAGTTCATTTCATTTTTGAGTTGAAGCCAAAAATTGCCAATTGGAGTGGAGCTTGGTATTAAATTTAAATGGGGGAATTCAGTTGTGAATTGGAGGTGAAGTAATCTTGAAAAAAAAATCTGTAATGGAAGTAATGGCACGAAAAAAAACAGAAGAAAAAAAAACTGTGCCATGAGAAGAAAAAAATTGAAATCAATGGAGTTTGTAGCACAAATGGTTTGGATTAAGAATTTGGAAGTAGGAATTATGGAAGATGAAATCAGTAACTCTTTGCTAAGTCTGGATTGAAGTTGTAAAGTTTGAATTGAGCAGAAAATCTGTGCAAAAATCTGAACCAAAGTGGTACAAGTGAAGAAGAAGGAAAAAAATCTGTGCCAAAGGAAGTTTTGTATCAATTTGCAATTGAAATTGGGTTTCCTAGGCTATGAATCAAGGAATTATGTCATAGATGTATCAAAAGTGAGGAGAACATTAGCTGATGGACAGAATTGAAAGAAATACAGCTGCTGAGATTTCAGATCAGATTTAAAAAAAAATAGATGGGAAAAGAAGAGCTGGATGTTAGAGGCAAAACATACTGAATTCGATTGAGAAACAAGTTGATATCAATCAGCTTGTTGGGGTTTCATTTGGTACAGAATTCTGAAGCTGGAAAACTGTGAAGAGCTGAGAAAAGGAAATGCAGAGTGAAAAAAACTGATTGAAGGCAGAAAATCAAGTAAATGCAGAGTAAAGTTAGCAAGTAACAATCCAATTAAAGCTCACGGCATTGTAGGATTGGAAATGATTTGGATACGAATTTGGGGAGCTAAGTACTTCAGAACTGAACAAAATGAAGAACCAAAATGGAAGTCAGCAGCTTGAAAACAAAAAGAAACAGAAAAAAAAAAGCAGTTTGAAAAAAAAAGAAGCAAGTTGGCACACCATTGACTTGGTACAATGAATTAGTGAAGATACTCTCCTCCAAATTGAAGATTTGCTCTATTACATTCTGATTTCAGTAGAGAAAAGAAAGGAAGAAAAAAAAAATAGAAAAGAAAAGAGAAGGAAACAAGTTGGCACGCAAGAGGGAAAAATTGGCACAAAGGCGTTGAATTCTTTTCATCAAATTTTAGAAGGGAATTGCAAAGACTCATTCTACCACACTTTGGACTTCATTATATGGACTGAAAGGAGGGCAAAATGCATCAAGAATATCCTTGAACATCCAAGTCTTCCATTTCATTCAAATTAGCTATTTACTTTGCTTTTATTTCATTTCTACCATTTCCTATTTCTTTCACTTTTGAATAAACTTTTATAGATGATTGATTCTAATCTTGAATAATGGTAGAGAGTAGATAATAAGCAAGCCTATGGTAGTGCAAGAAGCATGTGTGTAAGAGTGAGCTCCATTTTCATCATGTATTTAGTACTTAGGAGGAGAGCCACCAAAAATTACCTTGAAAGGCTTAGAGAGTGAAATTCATCTCAATGAATCATGAAGGTTGAATTTGTTAAGTTGTTGATTTAAGGACAAGATACTAGTCTATTGAGCTTAGATTTTTGAGAATTGACAACCCTAGGTAATTTCTTTTCAATTGCTTCTATTTATGTTTGAGGAAACCTAAGGGATACATATTTAGTACTTTTCGCGAGACGCTCAAGCTTAAGTGTGGGGGAGTTGATAAGTGTCATTTTGTTGATCATTTTATATGTTTAAATCTGTGTTTGACCCATATTTTACTTGTGTAATTGTGGATTTACCCTAGGTTCTAGGATTTATACTCTTTTTGGACTTTATTGTAAATTTTGATATTTTCGAGTTGTTTTGTCACTAAATTTTTGATCTACTTTTGTAGGCTTCAAATGATCAGGGACCTAGGTCATGATGGGTCAAGGTTGAGTTAAAAGTGGATCAGATCAAAGGAATCAAGCGTCAACTCATTTGGACCGTCCGATGCAAAGATGGTTAGATCTAGACCATTTGAGAACTTCTGATCAATCCGAGTTGGGTTTAAGGTTAATCTAGCGATCAGATCAAGATCTGAAGGTTTCAGATCAATCGGAGATCATTTGACCGTTGGATCACGATCAGATGGATCTAGACCATCAATTCAAAGATCAGCGTGATCTGAACCATCCGCTGCAAATCTGGAAGATCCGAGCTACCACGAGGATGATCCTGACCTCTGATCAAGATCTGAAAAATTTGAATCAAATCGGATGAGGATCCACCGTTGGATGAAGCGGAATGAATCTCAACCGTCCACTGCCTTAACTACTTAAACAGACTCCCTGTTCAGATCTCGGGTCGCGACCTCACATTTCCAGCTGAGTTCTTCTTTGTTTCTCTTCGGTTTTTCTTCATTTCTTCTGCGATTTTCTTCATCAGAGGCGTGACCAACTCGATCAGCACCTTGAATCAAGATTTGGATCATTGGGAGAGAGTTTCATGGCGATTTTAGCTCGAAATTGTGCCGGATGCAGAGCTTCTTGAGGGTTTCGGCAGATCTGCGATTTGAGCTCTTGGATCTCAACCGCATCCATTTCCTCGCATCTGAATCGTCTGTAGGGGTCCTAGGATGAGCTCAGATGACTTCCAAATCATCATCGCACCCTTTCACATTGAGATCTAAGAGTTTGAATTGGAATTTTCCAGCAATGTGCAGTTTCGAGCAGATCTGACATTGGAGCTTAATTTCCATTGATTTGCGAGTTTAAGGGGTTCTTGGCTTGCCCTTGCGTGACGAACAAGGTGGTCTTGATACAAGGAATGGTCGAGATTTAGTTTTATGGCATTTCTTTGTGTTTTAGTTGTAATTTCATAGCTGTAACTTTCATTCCTGTAATCTGTTTCATTTCTGCACTTGAATCAGTTGTTTCAGTTTCATTGTTTGAATTGTTTCTGCCTTGGTTAGGGTTAAATTCTGCAAGTAGATAATTAGGAATCTTGTTTAGTGAACAAATTTCTTTTAATTGCAGTTCATTTCATAGCTTAATTGTTGCGTACCAGTTTATGTATCAGTTTCTTTTCTTGAGTATCTGCTGTAATTGCTAAATTCTGTATCAGCTTGATTGGATCGTTTCTTGCAGCCGGTAGCTTCCGAACTTTGAATGCTAGTTAGTTAAGATGTTTGAGTAATGAATGATTGAAATCAGGTCAGTTAATTCAGCATAGATTCATTTCTGAACTTAGTTTCGAATCTGAATTTCTATCTCTGTTTTTGCGTATCAGTCTTGTAAGTTTCAGTGTCTCATTTTTGCAAGTTGCGTATCAAGTTTTCTCCCTTGTATCAGTTCCAAATTGGATGTCCTAATTCTTGTATCAAGTGAGCTTAGTTGTTCTTTTTGAATTCACTTGGAAGATTGTTTCATTTGCCTAGAAATCAAATTAGAATTTCTGAAATTCTGCTCAGTAGTTGTATAGAATCCATCCCTGCAGGTCAATTTCAAAACCAGTTTTGCAAGATTTTAGTTGTAGTTTTTTTTCAAGTTTGCATCAGTAGATTTAGATCTTGAATATCTTGTTGGATACTAGGTTAAACACTCAAACTCAGATGGCCTTGCGTGTGTGCTCTGCAAATGCATTATACTGCAATTTTGAATCTGTTTTTGCCCTAGACATTGCTGCATTGATTTGAATTTTGTTACTGCATTTCTTCTTTCAGACCTGCATCTCAGTTAACTATTAGCTTACATTTCTAAGCTGAATTTGATCAGTGGCGTTTCTGAATTTGTCAGGTTTTATTTCTGCATTTAGCATAAATTTTTGGCACAAGGTTTCCCTTCTTCTTGGCATCAAGTTCAGTGATTGAGATCATGCATTTCAATTCAATAATCAGCTCATTCTTATACTGCTGTATTCAATTTCAAATTTCATTTCTTCATTCATGCATTTCATTTCATTAATAGCCTTGCCTTCCAAGTGATGAGATTAGTTCATTTCTAGGTTGTTTCACATTGTATATCAAGTTTTCATTTCTTTCTATTGAATTTTCTTGTCCATTCGAAACCAACTCAAGATTTTATTTGAAACCCAAAAACATTAACGACACATAAACTCGAGCACGAATCGAACAACTTGAACTAGTCCTTGGAAAAATACGACCTGTGGCCCCTTTACTACGCTTTTCTTCTTTGATTGCAAAAAAGGTTTCCAGCACATTTATAAATTCTAAATTTGAGACCCACA
The DNA here is from genome assembly GCA_024364735.1 of Boesenbergia rotunda. NCBI lineage: Eukaryota > Viridiplantae > Streptophyta > Magnoliopsida > Zingiberales > Zingiberaceae > Boesenbergia > Boesenbergia rotunda. The sequence goes on from JAGFNQ010002767.1 coordinate 95,254, forward strand.
TTCGTGACAGTCATTTTGGGTCCATCAATGACCTCTCTTTTGGTCCTACTCAATGTACATAAAGTACACTAGTGTAACCTATGGTTAAGATAAACCACACCTGATTACACTACAACCATCCTGATTGGTTTGTCCAACTTCATCTCGATTGTGAGCCTCTTTCTTATGCTTCCGTAAGGAACCTGATAACATGATCTTCTGTGTGACACACGCACCATGTTATCTACAATGCCAAGCATTAGACGTTTAGTGCACATACTAATATAAACATAAACATGCACTGTGTGATTTCTAATTCTCTTTAAAATGTAGATGTATCCTTAACCAAAAGGCAAAGCTTTTAGTATACATCCTAACAACCTGTAAGACAACAAAACACACAAACATACAAATAACCTTAGCCTTAGCTTGGTTCTGACTTCGGATTTCCCTCGAAACCCTAGGTCGAACCGACTCTTATGTTCCCTTCCCGGGGAATGCGCCTTTCGCCTACTCCTCTTAGGAGAAGGTTGTCACCCGGCCCATCCAGTTGGACTTTTGCCCAGCTTCACTCACCAGGACTTTTGCCCAGCTTCACTCACCAGGACTTAGTGCCCAGCTTCACTTACCAGGACTTCGGTGCCCAGCCGTCAGCCAGGACTTATTGCCCAATTCCTCGAATCAGGACTTCATGCCCAGTCCACGACCAGTACTTATTGCCCAACCCTCGGTCAGGTCTTCGGTGCTCAGCCCTCGGCCAGGACTTATTGCCCAATCCATGATCAGGACTTCGTGCCCAATTCTTCGAACCAGGACTTATTGCCTAGGTTAACTAGGACTTTTCTTCACTGTGGTACTGATTTCTTGACTCACCCTTCCCTTATTTAGTGTATCACTAACTTAAGCATATGTTAAACTTTAAAACACTACAGGAGAATATCACTGATGCATCTTGTACCAACACTTAGTACATCTCATATGACTTGACTTATGATTTTATTTGTGCATATGAGATGATAGGATGATATTCATAATTCACATTTGCTTATGACATTTTGGCGATTATGAATTGTATCACTTTAGTGATAATAAACCAACTATGGGAAAAATAAATATTTAATTAATGGACATCTTTCCCATAGATCATAGTTGGACATGTCAAATGTTTTAAAAATAATTCTGTATTTTATTTGCTATGACATAGTTTTAAAAAATACAAATAAAGGTTCAAAACTAGGACTTAATATTGATACAAAGTTGAAGGTTTTTCAAAATATTTGAGTTTTGGTCAAAAAGTCAAATATATTTAGATTTTTCATTAAAATATATTTTTCTCTATTAGGAAATATCATAAGAAATATATTTGTAAAATTTTATAATTTTTTGAATTTTATGAAATTTTTTATGCATTTTTGAAATTCAACTCAAAAGGCTGAAATTCGAATCAGAAATGTATCAGTCGACTGGTACCAAGGGTCAGTCGGCTGATATTTCTGTTTCTTAAAAAAAAGGGCAGTTTCAATGAGACCAGTCAACTGGTAACTGACTCAGTCGACTGGTACATAAGTTTTCTGATTTCTATGTATTTTCTGAAGTTGAAACTTTGTCCCTATTTGATACCGTAGATTAATATTGCTTGGTGTAATCTTTTTTATGGTGTCAAAAGGGGAGAATTAAAAGGTTTAAGTTAGAATTTAACTTAATTCTTTATGTTTGTGCAAAAATTGAAAATCATGTAATAAGACATTTAAGGGGGGGATGCATGTTTATGTGTCTTAATATACTATATTTTTAATTTTTAATTGTTATCTTTATACCTAACTTAAACATATTACCACACATAAAAAAGGAGGAGATTATTGGTGCAATCAGCCCAAGTTTGATCGGGTAGATTATGGATTTTGATGTATGTGTCAATATGATTAAATTAGGTTTTCATGTTGATTTGATATGTGTGTTTGAGTTTTGCAGGACTTGGTGAACCACATATGAAGAATAACGGAGTGAACCATCCGAGGGATGAGAGCCAAAGGAAGAGAACTTCAAAGGGAAAGCCGAGAAAGTAGACTTCAAAGACATATGTGAAGGATGCCATGGAAATGAGTCGCGGCCTTGTGTGCACATCCGAGGGACGAGAGCCGAAGAAGAGAACTTCAAGGGGCAAGCCGAGGAAGTGGACTTCAAGGCATACGTGAAGGATGAACTCCAGAGAGGTTGAGAGTGAGTTTGTAAGATGGGTAGTCGACTGGTATGGGAATCAATCGAGTGGCAGCGTTGAGAGGAAACTCACAGAAAGATCAGTCGACTGGTCTGGACACCAGTTGACTGGTCTGATCGAAATCTAGCCGAAGACTAGCCGTAGGCTGGATACCAGTCGACTGGTCCTGGGGGCAGTCGACTGGTGTCGAGGTTGAGCTGTTTGGTTAACAGCTCTATCCACTATTTAAAGAAGAGCTTGAGACTTGAGATAGGTTAGCTATTCATTATGAAATCTTTACTCAAGTGTTTAAGTGCTTAAGCTCCAACTCTTTCTTCTTCCTCCTAAACCCTAGCTCACATCTTGTAAGGAGGAAGCTAATGTGCATCCTATTGAGTTTTAGGTTCATACATGAATATAAATGAACTCCAATCAGTGGGAAAGCTAATGTACAAGTCATGTGCATTTAGCCCAAGGAACATGGTTGGAAATTATTTTTGAAACCTATTTCAAAACTATTTTGAAAAACCTTGGTAAAGATTATCTTTTGATAGATCTCATCATTGATGAATTAGATACAAAATAGAGTGAAACATTGAAGTATTTTAAAGGTTTCCATTTTTGTGTCAATCTTTGAAAAAGAAAGGTATTTTTATATAAAATTATTTTTCCTTGATAGTATATGTCATAAATAATGTCTACACAAAATTTCGAGATTTTTCAAATTTTATAGAATTATTTAGGAGTTTCTGAATTCGGACTGAAATTGTTTTCAGAAATCAGAAACTCTCAGTCGATCAGATGATCGATTAGGACAGTACCCAATCGATTGGGAGATCCTATTTGCGAGCACAGAAGCTCGCGTAATCGATCCGTTGATCGATTAAAGGCAGTCGTAATCGATCAATTGATCGATTAAGGCACAACTTAATCGATTGGTTCCCAACACCAATCGATTGGTAAGACTGAAACTGTCTGTTTTCAGTCTGATAACCTAATTTTGAGTAACCTACCAATCCCTAGCTCCTTAGAATACTTTTATAAGTATATTTGGGTAAATTTCAGTATGAAATAAAAAGGGAGATGGTTTAGTGAAAACTATAGGGTTAAGGAGAGGTTTTGATTCAAGTTTTGAATCCCAACACCTCATAACCTCAAGTTGAGATTTCCTAAAGTTTTAGGAACTCAAAAATCATTGTTGGTGCAATGATAGAGGTTTAAAGCATGTTTTGAGGGGGAGGTCTTCCTTAAAAGCATATGTTTGAATTTTTTATTTTTGGGTTAAGTGAAAGGATGAAGATTGGGAATCTTCATCATGATGAGTGCTCAAGGTTGAGCATAGGTTTAAATGAAAGGTATGAGACTTTCATTGGGCATGCCTTTGACCGTATAGACTCTTGGGGCGAGTTTTTGATGTATGTCAAAGGGAGAGAAGGTTGAATGGCTAATAAGGATTAGTCTTTCTTAAATATATTGTCAAACATCAAAAAGGGAGAGATTGTTTGTGCAATCTGTGTTAGGTCAGGGTTGACCTAGTTTGACTAGGCTCGGGTGAGCTTATGTCTGGTAAGCTTGGTAAGCTTAAGGTTGGATGTTTCAAAGTTTGATAATGATGTTTGAATATCATATGATATTTGAATATCGTATGATGTCAAGTGGGTTAAGGTTGACTGGAGATTTGACTGGAAAAGTCCTAGGAGGACTAGGCACACCTAGTGGGACTAGGTGAAGTCCAGGTGGATCGGGGAAATCGTACGCTGGCACAAGAAAATTCCTAGGGGGACTAGGTGAAGTCCAGGTGGATCGGTGAGATCGTACGCTAGCACGAGAAAAGTCCTAGGGGGACTAGGCGCACCTAGTCAGGGACTAGGTGAAGTTCATGGGTCAGGGATCCGTGGGATTGATAGGACACATGCTGGTAAGGTGGAAGCCTACCGAGAAACTAGATCTAACTCGAGGGTTAGGTGAACCTGGTTGTGAATCAGGTTAAGCCCTAGTTGGGAGCTAGGCAAGGGAAATCCAAGTTGGTCAAAGGGTTGATCAGACACTTGGTAAAGAAGTCCTAACAGGTAGGTTGACAAAGGTTAGGCAAGGGATCAATCGATTGGGGTTGGTTTCTCGCGAACAGAAGCTTTCTTGATCGATTGGGTGATCGATTAAGAAAGGTGTGAATCGATTGGGAGAAATGAGTTGCGAGAATAGAAGATGGCTGAATTGATTGGGCAATCAATTCAGCCTTCCCTTAATCGAATGGTCAATCGATTAAGGGGTTCGGTAATCAATCGAGCCATCGATTACTGTAATATTACGCGAGAGCACAGAAAGGTGCTGAATCGATTCGGCAATCGATTAAGGTTATTCTAAATCGATTGGCTAATCGATTAAGCTTCAAAAACTAGCAGTTGAACGGCTAAGTCTGACATGGTAATCAATTGGGAAATCGATTAGGGAACCCTAGGCGTTGGGTATATAGGGTTTTCACGCAGGTTTAAAGCGGGATCACTCGACAGGGCTCGCGCAGTTCTTCTCCTCCTTCCTCACCATTTCAAGAGAAGCTTTGGGGCATAGTGTTGCTGCACTTCTAAAGTTCTAGAGGCGATCACAAGCTTGAAGAAAGCAAGGAAAGCAAAGAGAGCTCTTCATTGTAAATCTTGTAAGATTTTTTATTGTATTTTGCTTCCTCTTGTTGTATTCTTCTTGAAAGCTTGTAAAAGGTTTCTCCACCTCAAGAAGGAGATTTTTCATAGTGTATGAGAGAGTGAGGAGAGTGGACCCTTGGATTAGTCACCTCAAGGAGATGGATACCAAGTAAATCCTTGAGTGTTTGCATTGCTTGAAATCTTCCGCGGCGACAAATCCTCTACAAGTAAATTGGAGCTAATCACCCCCCCCCTCTAACTCTCCTACCGGTCCCAACACTTTAATCTACTTAAACTTTCTCTTGTTAACTTCTTATTGGACTTCTCACTTCTAGTCAAGTATCTAGTCAAACTTGAGCTACTTGATTTCTCATGTCAATTTTCTATTAGACTTCTGACATCATCAAGTATCTAATCAACTTTCATCTATTTGACTTCTTCTCACCTTCAAGTATCTAGTAAATCATGACTTATTTAATTTTTTATTAATATATTAATTAAATATCAAAATCTTAACTTGAGTCAATCTAAATTTAATTAATTTGATCAACCTTGATATGCATACTGACACATTCAAGGAAGGCAAGGGAACATCAAATCAAAGGAGAGCATATAATTAGCTCAAGGCATAACATAGATAATGGACGCATAATATTTTTGATATAATGGTCAGGTGTCAATCCCCAAAAGGTCATTATTATTTTCGATTTTATCATGCATCTTTTACCTGTGTACCTGTATAAATCTTTTTTTATATCCGTGGAACCGAAGATTATTATGATAATAAATTTGCCTTCAAAGGAGAGCATGTAATAATAATTCAATTGAGACAGTGAGATAAAATTTTTCTCATATGAAGTTGAATTTATTAATTAAGTAAATCACTTGATAGATGCGAAAACAAAAATAAAATATCAAAAAAGAAGTTTCTATGTTGAAAGAAAGAAAATTTTGTATCATAGATTCACAATCTTTGAAAATACTTTTTCATCCTTATTGCACTCCACTTCTCTTTTGGGGAGACTAGATATAAAAAATAAAAATAAAAAAAACCCTCGTATTCACTTCCCATATATGATCTTTTTTTTAAAATTTATTTTGGTACGAAGCGAGTTTTGTGGCGGAGTATGTTATTACCCCTAGATACAAAGAAAATCACGGTTCTACTCTCCAACACGTGCTCAGCATGTGCTATCTTTGGCAGCACTCGGATCGACCATAATGCGGATTGTAATGAGATGCTCAGGGTTTGCCCCCATGATGACGTCACACCATCTGGTACCATTTTCTATCCATCACAGTGTTACTCTCCTACTACAACCCAGCCCCTCTCTTCTCTCTCTTCCTTGCCCTGATCTATTACAACTCGAGCAGCAGCGGCAGCTACTGTAGATCATAGATGTAGAGTGCCCTCTCCACAATGGTTTCTAGGTCGCTGTGACCTCTGTTAAGGAAGCTCACCTTCTTTCACCTCGCCTCTCTGTGAACAAGAAACGACGGTACCTTGTTTGCTAGTTCTTGAGGTTCCATGCTGCAGTGCAGCTTCATATCCTCCGGACTAAACAGGACCAGAAAGCAGCGCAGATCTGGATGAGCTCTTGACTTCGAGAAAGGAGAAGGACCAAAAGATACGCGAGAGTTAAAGAAGAAGGGTAAGAGAAGGTAGTAGAGAGAGAGAGATGCAGTCGAGTTATGGAGGAGTGTCGGAGATCCAGCAATTCATGGTGGAAAGCTGTGGTGGCAGCACTCCCTCGCTCTTCTCCAACACGGCCGACATCCACTCGACCGCTGCCGGTGGAAGTAACCCTCTCAAGTACCAGGCGCCGCCACCGGCCGCGGCGCTGCCTCCCCATTTCGCGCATTTCCACTCCATACCTATCACCCAGCAGCTCTTCCAGCAGCCGCCGCCGGCAGCGGTGCACCAATTTCAGCTCTTCCACCCTCACCGCCACCAGCAGCTGAATTACCAGCCTCTGGAGCCGCGGCAGATGCAGATGCCGCGCCACCGGCAGCTTGGACTGGACCAGGATTCCGGCCCCGAGAACTCTGCCTCTTCGGCGCGTGTCACTATGCCAGCTGGCGGCGGCGGCGGTCCGCCGCCATCCTTTCTAGCGGAGGCCATGAACTTTAAGCTTGCAGTGAACGAGAGCAGTACTAGAGGCGGAAGCCGCGAGGGGATCAACGATGAGGATGGCATCTTGCGAGGAGACGACGACGGATCGGAGAGTCGTCTTCATCACTGGCCACTGAGAGACGATGAGTCTTCCATTAAAGAACTATCCTGGTAATCAACAACTAACCGATTCGTAATTAATAGTTGTTTTCTGCTAAAACTATTGAAGAACAATTGTAGGAACTTCATTGATCATTAGAAATGAATCGAATGATGCATCTGAGAGGAATTGGTGATTCCTAAGACTTGCTTTTTTATCATTATTGGTGAAAAGAGAAAAGGAGCTTAAAAGAGAAACTTAAAAAGAGACAGCATTCATGTCTTCTAAATGCATTTGTAAATGCAAAATAAAATAAGCGAATATATACTTTCAGGAGGCCATTGGATTTGGATATCGACTACATCAACACGAATAACAAAAGGTGCAAGAACAAAGAGCCCGAGATCTCGATTAACACCGCCGGGAAGGTGTCCAAGAAGAGCAAAGAGGATGCCGGCGCAGGGAGCAGCAACTACAAGATCTTCAGTGAACTAGAGGCCATCTACAAGCCGGGCGGGAGCGGCGGCGGCGTCAATCGGACTGGCTCTGGCTCCGCGCTCACCGGCGATGAGACCCCCCTGTTGCACGCCGCAGCCGCAATGGCACCTCCGGGCCTGCCTTCGGGTGCCGATTGTGTGGGAGGAATGTCGGAGACGTCGGCGGGAGAGGAGGCGGGGCGGCCTGGGAAAAAATTCAGCAACAACAGAAACAGCAGTGGGAGGAGGAGGAGGAAGCGGCGGCGGTGGCAACGGCAGCTGAGTTCGGTTGCGGCCTTCTTCGAGAGCCTGGTTAAGCAACTGATGGACCATCAGGAGTGCCTCCACAGGAAGTTCCTGGAGGCGATGGAGAACCGCGAGCAGGAGCGGGCCAGCCGCGAGGAGGCGTGGCGGAAGCATGAGGCGGTCAAGTCCTGCCGCGAGGCGGCGGCCCGCGGTCACGAGCGCAAACTCGCCTCCTCCCGCGAGGCCGCCATCATAGCCTTCCTCGAAAAGATCACAGGGGAGAGCCTAAATCTCCCTCCTAAGCCCCAATTCCTCGACGAACACAAAAATTACCACGAAAATAACCCCCAAACCGAGCCCTACACCGAGGAGGCGGCGTTCGGCGATCAAGAAAGTAACAAGGTGCAGTTCAGCACGAGTAGGTGGCCGAAGACGGAGGTGCAGGCGTTGATCCGAGTCCGGAGTGGACTTGAGTCGCGATTCCAGGAGCCGGGGCTGAAGAGCCCCCTGTGGGAGGAAGTTAGCGCCACCATGGCCGCCATGGGCTACCTCCGCAGCGCCAAGCGCTGCAAGGAGAAGTGGGAGAACATCAACAAGTACTTCAGAAAGACCAAAGAAAGCGGGAAGAAGAGACCGCAACACTCCAAGACCTGCCCTTACTTCCAACAGCTCGACCAACTCTACTCCAGGTCCTCGCTCAACAAAGTCGACAATCATATTCCCAAGAAGCAGAGGTTAGCAGATCAAGAACATGATTCTAAGGAGAAGCACGACGACGCTGAAGATAAAAGAACCGACAACTGCGAGCTACTCGACGCCATCATCGTCCCACCGCCCGCCGATTACTCAAGCTGCCTCAAGTTCGGGTTCGACTTCAATGACAAAGTGGCGGACGAAAATTTCGACCACAATGGTGGATCAGCTCCAAATTTAGACCACAATGGTGACGACAACGAGGAGGGCGAGGAGCAAGGAGTTGAAGAAGCGGAAGGAGACCAAGAAAGTGAAGAAGAGGGAGGAGGAGGACGAGGAGAGGAAAGCCATGACCAAGAACCTAGAACACCACGTCAGCTCGATCCAGAGGTGGATGAAGAAGAACTACACGATACGAGCCTCTTCTTCCAGAGTCTCCAATCTTGAAGGAACTAAAAATTATTATGGTGTGCTCGATTACTATTAATTCTTTCTTTTAGGATAGTCCTAGTTTATAGCCGGCTTTAATTAGTAGTGCAATTCAATAAGCATGAGTGTATAATTAAAACCATCCTGAATTCCTTCCTGTTTGAAGTGCTGTACTACGATCCCTCCCTACTTCCCTAATGTCTGCGTTCTGTTTGCTTTTCTAATGCTGCCATTGCTTTAATTTTCTCTATCTCTGTGCCCTGGAAAAGAACAAACGTCGCCAGCATTTTAACTCGTCACTTTGTTCCTTTGTCTTAAATAATTGTCGAATCTGTTCACTGTTTGCATGAGGTGGATGTGGGTCTTATGTGCCAGTGTATCCAAATCGCTCGTTTAGATAAACAAGTGTCTCTTCTTAATCAATCTCCAAGCATGTAGATGACAAGTAAAGAGAGAGAGAGGGTGGTGTTTGATGGGGCTGCGTGATCATGCAAGTGATTGAAAGCGTCACGGCGCTGCTCATGCAGGAGGCTGCAGCCTGCAGAGAGGATGAGCTCATTCGGTACTGAGTCCTCGGGAGTTCCATCGCCATTTTTCTTAGTTAATTTGTTTCTGAATTCATTTAATTTTGATGTGAACTTTCAGGATTAATTAACTAAATGAAATTAATTGTTTTTATATTGGAAAAAGATAAAATTGTTCCTTCTCTATGTACGATGTATCTACGTCTCCGCAGGAATACGATCAGGAGGGTTCAGCTTTTGGGAGTCCAGAATTTAGCAAGGGGGACGATGATGTTGCGGCAGTGATACAGGCTGCTGCATGCATGCATGTTCTTTGCATAAATAACTACACTCGCTGACACTTTTATGGTTTTGTTTAGATTAATTTCTCGTAATGTTGATGGAGTAAGAGACTAGTTGACTGTTTTTTTAATAAATAATTTTTTTAATCATATAATATAAATATCTAAAATTTTCTCTCTAAAATTTAATCTTTTCTTTTTAATTAAGATATTCAAAATAAAAAATTTTAGATATTCACATAATATATTATAAAATTATTTATTAAAAAAATTCAGGGCTATATATATATATATATATTTTGAAATCTTAAATATTAAATACATATAATATACCCATACTATAATCCAAAATTAAAACATGAACTTAGAGGGAAAATTTTATTGGCTTAATCCTATTATAACTCCTAAATCTTAAAATTTTAAACTCTAAATACATATAATATATTCCTAAAAATAAACAAAAACAACAATAAAAGTTATTGTGCCTAGATTCGAATCCAGATGCCTTGAGTTCACACAAATGCAAAGTCCAAACCTTGGGGTGCGGACTTCATGTGTGACCGGTTGGTTTCGATTTTTTTTTTGTTTTATTATTTTTAACTTGCAATTACGACATTTAAGATTTTATTTTTAGGATTTAAGAGTTAAGTTATAGTGTTAAAAAAAATTCAAACCAAAAAATTATTTGAGGGTTGGACGGAGTTTGCATTGTAAGGTCCTTAGAATATCAAAACCCCGCACCTCTTATGTCGCATACCCCGTGAGCATGTCAATTTTTTTGTGTTTAATTTTATAACCCAACCTCTAAACCTTAAGAGTCAAGACAAAAACAACATTATTTAGTGATGAATTAATTCGTCGCTAAACCTAAATAGCGACGATAAGTATTTGCCACTAATATTGTCACAATAAGCTTGCCATAAACTTTATTTAGTGACAAAAATATTTTCATCGCTAAGATTAACGACAAAACACCAAACACCTCTAAATTTACCAAAATCGTTGCTAAAATGCAACAAGATTAGCGATGAAATTACAAACTTTCATCACTAAACAACGTCATGTTTAGCGATGAAATCTCAAATTCGTCGTTAACCATTAATATACGATCACTGCCAAATTTTGATACGTTTCGATAAAAATGATATGGTTAGCGACGAAACACAGAAAAGAAAATCGCTAATAAAGGGGTTAGCGACGATCTATGATAAAATCATCGCTAACCCTTTTTTTTTTAAAAAATAATTTTATTTAATTTCATTTATATCCTATATACAAATTCACAAACTTACAAACAAATATACAAACAAACTCGCAAACAACCCAAACTTCAACATCTTCAAGTTCACAACATTCACTAAACATTCACAACTCTAACAACATTCACAGACAACTCATACAACCCATTGCCACCACAAACAACTCATACAACTCTAAAAACAAGTAACAAAGTAACAAGTCCACAACTCTAACAACAAGTAGCTCAACAAATAAAGTTCACAACATCAAGTTTACATTCAAATTCGCAACTTTAACAAAAGTTCACAACATCAAATTCTAAGATCGAGGAGGAGGAGGTGGAACTGAAAATGAATAATGGATCAAGGATTGTAATGCTCCAGGTGCCAACCGGTTAAGAATTTATTCAGACATATCTTGTCTTGATCTCATTAATGTCAACTCATCTTGGGTGTTTGCTAACTGAACTCGGGTGTTTGCTAACTCTTCTAATGTGCCTTCAAGTCGTTGCTAGGTGAATTCAAGTTTTTCACTCAATGTTGTGTTAGATGATCTAATTCAAAAGGCGAAACGCTCGCCCCCAGCGCCCCCGCCAGCCCACCCCAGGACCAACACGGAGGAGGTAAATCACGGTTATCACTGGTGTGGTGAGGCGCCTGGGGTCGAGGGAATTTAATACTAGCAGACCAGGATTTTATCGTTGTGTTAGATGATCTAGATCGGGTATAAAGAAGTGCAAGAATGAGTATCGAGGACCTGATGTAGCTTGACAATCAAAATACCAAGTTATGAAAATACAAAGTTAAACAATATAATATAACAACAGAGCAAAAATGATCAACAAAGAAGCATTGAGAATTGAATTTGCAAGTATCAATCAAATAGTACCAAACATGACAAGTAGATAACAGAACGAGTGTTGTAGACTTGATTATAAATTGTATACGTAACTTAGACTGCATCAATATCATTTTTTGTATTTTCTTGTGTTTGAACATACTCATCACGTAGTCTCACCATATCATCCTAGAAATAACAATGTTGAGAATATACCAATGAGATCATTCTTTGAACAATCCCGATCTATGAAATGTTGAAGATAGAGTAGGGTGGAGGCGACATCCAAATGCAAAGGGACTTCATCGCTATGATCTGGAAGTCCTAGAATTAGTGCAACATCTTTTCTTGTAAATCTAATCTTCTAATGTTGAAAGATGAAACACTTAGCATGAGAGTCTCAATTATCAAACATAGCTTGTACAAGACCTCTGTTGTTTACATTTTGTGATATGTCTAGGACTCAGGCAAATGAGATTCTACTTATCAACTCCATTTGCCGCTCATTTGGTTCTAATGATAATATGAATGACTTCATTTTTTTTTACTTTTCCATTGTAATTTTTTACAATATGCACAACAAGTAGAGTTTCTAAGGGAGGTTGAAGCACTGGACATCATTTAATTTTGTAGACAAATACTTGATATCTTAATAATACATTACAATGTTAGTTCTGAATAATAAAATGATATTAACGTGTTATTCTGGTCTAAGCACGTTATAGCAACTACAGTACCATAGTTGCTACAACATGCTACTCTGGTCTAACCATATTATAGCCACTATGGTATCGTAGCTGCTACAATGTCGTTAGACTATACCAGTATATTGTAGCATCTACGAAATCGTAGCTACGTATAACGTTCTTATTTGTGATCCTATCATGTTTCTAAGAATGTTGTAATAGCTATGAAATCGTTGCTGCTACAATGTGGTAGGACCACAAAAAAGAACATGTCCTATGAAAATCGTTGCTGCTACAAATCATCGCCAATAATCAAAATATCGCTAATAATTTATTTGAGCATTCCTGATCTATGAAATGTTGAAGATAGAGTAGGTGGTGGAGGTGGCATCCAAATGCAAAGGGAATTAGTAGCAGGTTATCAAACGGAATATTCAAGTATCAGATTTGGTTTATTTTATCTTGCTTCGTACCTAAATCTATTAGTTTCTTCATTATTTGTAACGATTCTTTACTTAGATGGGTGGAAGTTATCTATTCCATATATATCTAATCCTGAACTTTTCGGAATAAAAAAAATAGCTGGAGTCTTTGGAATGACAATTGGTATCCTTGTTACATTAGCTAAAGCTGATCGCCATGATCTGAAAGTCCTAGAATAAGTGCAACATCTTTTCTTGTGAATCTAATCTTCTGATTTTGAAAGATGAAACACTTAGCATGAGAGTCTCGATTATCAAACACATTTTGTACAAGACCTCTGATGTTTACATTTTGTGATATGTCTAGGGCCCAATCAAATGGGCTTCTACTTATCAACTCCATCTATCGCTCATTTGGTTTTAATGATAATATGAATGACTTAAAATTGGGGGTGTTACTTTTCCATTGTAATTTTTTACAATATGCACAAGAATAGAGCTTTTGAGAGAGGTTGAAGCACTAGACGTCATTTAATTCTGTAGATAAATACTTGATATCTTAATGATACATTACAATATTAGTTTTGAATAATAAAATGATATTAACATGTTATTCTGGTCTAAGCGCATTGTAGCAGCTACAGTACCATAGTTGCTACAACATGCTAGTCTAGTCTAACCATGTTATAGTAACTATGGTATTGCAGTTGCTACAATGTGGTTAGACTAGACCAGCATAGTGTAGTAGATACGAAATCACAGTTACGTATAACGTTCTTATTTGTGGTCCTACCATGCTGTAGCAACTATGATTTTGTAGTTGTTACAAGATTCTAGTCTAAAAATGTTGTAGTAGCTATTGTTGATGTCTTAGTTAGTTTTGATGTGATCAACCAAGTCAGATTAGGTCCTGTTATATTTTTTTGATCCCTCTGTCTATGTGTGCAAGAACTTAGGAGCGAAAGAAGTTGAGCGTAATACGCAGTGGACAAGAAGGATTGCACGGGGAAGTGAGCTGACGGGCTCGATGCATCCGAGGGATGCGGAAGCTGCGGAAGAGTACACCGGTAGAGTGAGAAGGACATACGCAACGTCCGAGGGACGAGAAGCCAGAAGGAAGGACTCTTGAGGTGCGAAGGGCAGAGTCAGGTTCGAGTGAGTCTAACTCTAGTTGGTCAGAAATCACCCAAGAAGACCCGCTGGAGATTGGTCAGCAAGTTGTTGACCAAAACTCACTCGGGCACCCATATGCATAGGGGTGTCTGTGTGCATAGAGGTGCCCGAGCACTCAGGCGCCCCTATGCTAACAGGTGCCCAAGAGCAATTTCTATCCACCCAGCTAGTTGTTTGCGATCGTTGTGTACCGGATAATGCACAAACCATATGTCAGGCACCCACAACCACTCGGGAGCCCCTATAGTGTCACGTCAACAAGCAGATAGAACTGACTGGGGCTATAAATAGGCCCCCAGAGCTCAGTTCCAGATCATCCATCAACTGCATACGTATTGTTTCTTATTCTCTTCTATCTTGTGCTTCAAAGTTTGTAAAAGGTTTCTCCGCCAGAAGGATTTGATAGTGAGCTTCAATCGTCTTGGATTAGCAACTACCTAGGTTGCAACCAAATACATTTATGTGACTTAGCCCTTTTACTAGTTCAATTAGTTTATGTTTATTTTAATTGACTAATCTGGTATCTTTGTGAGTTGCACAAAAGATTTGTTTTAATTTTACAGCGGCAATTCACCCCTCTTGCCGGTTCACCTCGATCCGACAAGTGATATCAGAGCCAAGACGCCGCAAAAGGACTAACCGCCAACTACAACAGATTCTAAAAAATAGTTGGACCAGTGATCTACCCGTTGAAGTTTGAGGGGGATCTCACAGCTTGGAAGAGGAAGATGAAGGTATTTTTTTACTACTGATTATGAATTATTAAGAGCTAATTGTTGGTGCAGGAAGCACCATATCGAACCTTGTTTTGATATTGGCAAAGGATTCAAAGTTAAGTATTATTTTTGGTCTAATGTGTTCACTGAGTGTGCAGAAAGAAGTCCTGGCGAAGGGCTGCTAGGCACCTGGCGAAGGGCTGCTAGGCATCGAAGACCTGGCGAAGGGCTTCTAGGCACCTGGCGAAGGGCTGCTAGGCATCGAAGACCTGGCGAAGGGCTTCTAGGCACCTGGCGAAGGGCTGCTAGGCATCGAAGATCTGGCGAAGGGCTGCTAGGCACCTGGCGAAGGGCTGCTAGGCATCTAAGACCTGGCGAAGGACTGCTAGGCACCTAGCGAAGGGCTGCTAGGCATCGAAGACCTGGCGAAGGGCTGCTAGGCACCTGGCGAAGGGCTGCTAGGCACCTAGCGAAGGGCTGTTAGGCATCGAAGACCTGGCGAAGGGCTGCTAGGCACCTGGCGAAGGGCTGCTAGGCATTGAAGACTTGGCGAAGGGCTGCTAGGCACCTGGTGAAGGGCTGCTGGGCAAAAGTCCAACCGGAGGAGCCGGTTGGCAAAAGGTAAACTCTCCTGAGAGGAGTAGGTGAGGACGCGTTCCCCGTCGAGGGAACAGTAGGCGTCGGTTCGACTTAGGGTTCCATTTGGTAGACCCAAAGTCAGAACCAAGACAGCTATGACTGTAAAAAAATGATCTAATATTCTTGCCCTATTTGTTGTGGAACTAACCTTGGATGCAGGGACCAAAGGAATGTGCTTTTGCAGCTCAGAACGCCCCAAAGTAGAGGGGCAGGCACCTGGGCTAGGCGCCCGGGAGGTCCTGGGCGCCCAAGGTCAAAGCCAAACAGCAGTAAAGCAAGAAGCGCTTCGAATCAACACTAGGCTAGGTGCCCGGGAGGTCCCGGGCGCCCAAGGTCAAGGCCAAAGATGAGTCGAAGCAAAATCAGCCACGAAGCCAGCGGACCCAGTCAAGCTGGGCGCCCGGGAGGTCCCAGGCGCCCTAGTCAGCACCAGAGCCGATTCGAAGGGGATAAGCGCTGACCAAGCTTCGGATAAAAGTTCTCGGATCTGAAGGCACGTGTCAGGTGCCCCCAGGAGCACTATAAAAGGGGCTCGACCCCTAAGGCTTCAACATCACTTTTTCCAACGCCTCTAAGCTTTTCGTTCAAGTGCTCTGCTTCGGCAAACTCCGTTCTCGACATTCCAGCGCCGACGACGACCTTCTGCTCCGAAGTACGATCCACATCAGGGCGTCGGTAATGAAAAGTGTAATTCATTTACTTACTGCACTATTCTTGTATTAAATCTGTAAACCTTTTGCGCGAATATAGAATTGCCCGCAATAAACGGTCAAGGACCGTGGGCCTTGGAGTAGGAGCCGACCGCGACTCCGAACCAAGTAAAAATACTTGTGTTCTTTGTGTGTTTTAATTCCGCTGCGTTTTCTCTTTCTTATCCGAAAAGATTTTCACGATATTCACCCCCCCTATCGTGTTTCTCGATCCAACAAGTGGTATCAGAGCGGGTGGCTCAAATTTGGTGTAACCACCAATTTGAGAGTATTTTCGGATTTTACGAAATAATTTTAATTTTTTAAAACTTTTTCGTTAATCGAGGTTGCTGCAACACCACTCGATCTTTTTCACATTTGAATCTTCATCTTTTCACCATTTATTAGAGTTGATAAAACGATCAATTTTTGAAAATTTGTCATAAAATTTTTTTATTTTAATATTTTTTCCTCGAAATTTATGCTACCTTAATTCGAGCAAATTTTCTCCCAAACATTGAAGTCTTATTTTCTTCTCCATTAATCAGAATATTCATTTTCTAAAAATTTGTCTCAAACTTTTTATTATTTTTTATTATTCTACCTCGAAATTCGTGCAATATTTTTTTGGGGCTATTTTTTTTCTCCCGCACTACTAATCCAAGACCAAGTCTTGGTACATTTCTATTTTTTTTTTTGTGCAAGATTTATCCTTAATGGCCAATCAAGAATGGAACAGTGTTCATCCGCCTCTATTCTCTGGCGAGAACTTCAGAACCTGGAGAAGTCAAAAGGAGTCCCTTCTGAAAGCCCACATGGATTTATGGCGGATCATCGAAACGGGATTCTCTTTTCCCGTAGAAGATGAGTTATCAATAGAGTGGGACAAACTGGATGAACAAACCCTCAACCAAATCGAGACCGATGCAAGGGCAACTGCAATCCTACAATGTGGCCTAACCAAGGAGCAACTCGAACTAGTAGGTCCATTCAGATGTGCCAGAGAAATTTGGGAAAAGCTAATCAATCTACACGAAGAGAGCTCCGATATTGAGACTTAGAAGAGTTAGCACCCGACTTCAAAAGTGACTCCGAATCCGTACCAGACTGTGAATTCGAGCCAGATTCAGAAGACGAATTGACTGAGACAAAAATGATAACCAGTTTCAAATTTTTTTCAGAATTACAATTAAATAATCAGAATGATACTATAATGGTCGAGGAAGGTATAATTTCTAGTGCAGGAAAAGCTCCAAGAGAACCACCAAAGAAGAAGCTTCAACCTGTACCCGAGTCCGACTCAGACTCGAAATCAGAAGACAATGAAGTGTTGGATCGAGAAAACACAATAGAGGGGGGGGGGGGGGGTGAATATCGTGAAAACATTTCGAATAAGAAAAGAGAATGTGCAGCGGAAAATTAAAACAAAACAGACACAAACACAAGGATTTTTACTTGGTTCGGAGTCGCAGTCGGCTCCTACTCCAAGGCCCACGGTCCTTGACCGTTTACTGCGGGCAATTCTATAATCGTGCAAGTTTTTACAAGGATTTGTACAGTAATGGTGTAGTAAAAACAACAATTATACTCTTCGTTACCGACGCCCGGTGTGAATTGTACTTCGGTGTGGAGGGTCGTCGTCGGCGCTTGAATCTCGAGATTGGAGGTTTCCGGAGCAAAGCTCTTGAGTCGAAGAGCGTAGAGGCGTTAGAAAAGTTGATATTGAAGCCATAGGGGTCGAGCCCCTTTTATAGCACTCCTGGGGGCGCCCGGGACGCTGGGGGCGCCTGACACGTGCCTTCGGATCCGAGAACTCTCATCTGAAGCTCGGTCAGTGCTTATCCCTCCAGAGTCGGGCTCGGAGCTGATGGGGGCGCCCTGGTTGAATTAGTCTCTTGGCTTCTCGGCTGAATTTGCTTCGACTGCTTGTTGGCTTGGACCCAGGGTGCCCGAGACATCCAGGGCGCCCGGGACCATCAGGGCGCCCGGGATCTTGAGGGTGCCCTGCCTAGTGCAGTTTCGAAGCGACTCTTTGCTTGGTTGTTTGCTTTGACCTTGGGGGCGCCCAGGACCTCCGGGGCGCCATGCCCAGCTGCTGCCCCTCTCCTTTGGGGCGTTCTGAGCTGCATAAACACGTTCCTTCGGTCCTGCATCCAGGGTTAGTTCCAAAACAACAAGGTAAGAGTGTTAGATAATTTTTTACAACCGTAGCTGTCTTGGTTCTGACTTCGGGTCTCCCAAATGAAACCCTAGGTCGAACCGACGCCTACTGTTCCCTCGACGGGGAACGCGTCCTCACCTACTCCTCTCAGGAGAGTTTACCTTTTGCCAACCGGCTCCTCCGGTTGGACTTTTGCCCGATGCACCTGACCAGGTCTTCGTGCCCACCTTCCGAGCAGGTCTTCGGTGCCCAGTCCTCGACCAGGACTTCGTGCCCACCTTCCGAGCAGGTCTTCGGTGCCCAGCTCCTTGCCAGGGCTTTGTGCCCAGTCCTCGACCAGGACTTCGTGCCTAGTGTACCTAGGGCATCTTTCCTGTACACTTAGTGAACATGTTAGACCAACATAACATCTTAACTTTTGAACCCTTTGCCATTTATCAAAATCCAAGTTCGACTTAGGTGCTGCCTGCACCAACAATCTCTCCCTTTTTGATTTATGGCAAGCCGGTTCAAAAAGTTAAGTTTAAAAAAACAGGTAACATGTCAACTTAGTTTCCTCCCCCTGGAAGGAATCTCCCCCTAGATTTTCCAACGGTTCATGGGGTTTGAAAAAGTTTCTAGGTCTAAAAAAGAATTTACTTAGAGTCTTTTCAAAAAATATAAGTTTAGAAATTATTTTCCAAAAACAATTTTTGAGTTGGGCAATTGGAAAATTTGTACTTTAGAGAATTTATACTTAGAAAATTTTCAAGTCAATACTTAGTTTTCGCATTTTAGAAAATTTTCTAGACTTCTTCTGAAGTTTTTAATACTTAGAAAAACTGAAATTTCATTAATTAGAGACATTTAAGATAAGTACTTAGAGAAAATTTGAAATTAGCTTAAGTAATTTTGAAAATTGACTTAAGTCAAATACTTAGAAATAATTTTGAAAAACAGCCTAAGTCAAGTACTTAGAAGCAATTTTGAAAACAACTTTTTGAAATAAGGTTTTGAACAGCTTTTTGAAATAAGGTTTTGAATTTTGAAAAAATTTCAAAAAAAACCTTCTCTCCTTTAAACCTTCTATCCTTTCCAATCTCTCCCCCTTTGCCATATATAAAAAAAAACAATATAGCAAAACATTATAGCAAAAGAAGTAAGGTGTTGTACTGAACCAATTCAAGATATAAACTGGATCAAATCAATTCTAAGTTTCTCTTTCGGGTCCTGTCTAACCCAATTAGCTACTTACTAACTATTATAAACAGTAGCTTTCGCTAGGGTTAGTCAAGTTAAGTGTTTTGTTCAAGTTAAATTTTCTAAGCTTGACACTTAACTTGATTACTGTTTATTGGTATTTAGTGCCCCAATTACTGCAGATGCACAGACTTAAGCATCTTGAATCAAGGCAAAGACCTAAGCATCTCAACCCATTCTAGGTGATCAATCAAAAGTACCCTAAGGTGCTTGTGAGATGCTGGCTTCTAGATCTATAGGTGCATGCAGTTCTAGGGTTAGGGCCTAAGCTAAGTCCATTTGCGAAAAGACCCTAGTTTTAAAGGGGGTAATTTTTTTTTAAAAAAAAACTAAGTCGAAAAATTGGTTTTAAAAATACACAATAATTTTCAAGTTAAGTAGAACTGATAAGTAATAAAACAGTTTTTATCAAAACAGAAGTAGAGTAAACCTACTCTACCAAACATAACCCTAACTGATAAAGATCAATTAATAAAGAAACTAGTCACCTAGATAAGTCAACTGGTCAAAGTGAGGACCAGCATAGTCACATCACAGTCAAATACAAGTCAACCCTACTGAGTAGGGGTAGTCAATCAATCAATAGTACAATGCCAATCTAAACTAGGAGGAGGGACCAGGACGATCAGATGAGCTGGGCTGCCAGGATCGAAATAGCGACATCATCTCATGATACCGTGCGTCGCTAGTCTCTCGATCGGCTCTGCGGGCATCCATATACTCTGTGTGATTAGCTTCTACTTCCTCCCTCAGACTGTGTATCTCTGTCCGAAGTAGAGCTAGCGTCTCGACAGTCGTCGGAGGTGGAGGCTCGTCTTTCTGCTCTCGAATCTTGGCCGCCAGATCTACGACATCGACCTCTATCTCCTCATCAGAGTCGATCTGGGGTCCGGCTCGCTGACGTCTCCACGACAAAACCCTGGTACCCGAGACCTCTATGTTCGCTAGGAAAAAGTTCCTAAAACCTATCTCATCAAATTTAGTCATCGCGGTCATCTCTCCATCGGTGATATTACGACCGTGATGATGAAGAATGGAGGTGATGATGTGGCAGTAAGGGGTGCGTACCCGCCCTTGAGTGGTAACACTGGACGCATATAGAATCGTGTGGAACATGTGGAGTCCAATGTCGATATCTAGGTGATGGATCAATGCGTACAGTAGGAAGGTGTGGAATGGTCGCATGGTCGTGACGTCCCTAGTGGATAAAGGTATAATGCAGCGGACTAGAACTCTATAAAGAGCATAGTCCTGGACCTGAAGATCAAGAGACTGAAATCGTCTAGCCAAAGGGTTTCTAGCATCCCTATAAAAGTAGGAGTATAGAATGTCTAGGTCAATGTGAGATTAGGGAGCATCAAAAGGAGGATCTCTGGGAGGATAACAGCAGAAGGTGGACTGAGAGAGTCGTAGTCCAAGAAATCGGTTGAGCAACGAAGGTGTTATTGTCAAGGGCATCCCTTGAACTGTGGTGACAAACATAAGGTCATTCTGTCTAACTATGTTGTTGTAGAATTCTGCACATAGGGTTGTGTTAATGGGATGAGTGCAGAAAACAAGGTTGTCTAGTTGGTAAAAATTGATAACATTCATGGCTAATGGACAAGATTGAGTGAAGAATTGTCTATTTAGGTAACTCGTTTTTATATGTTTATACGTTGTCCTGGCAAATTTATTGCAAAGTTCCAAGGTTGGGAACCTAGGGTCGGGGCTAGGTTCGGTCCTGGGGTTTGATTGATTTGCACGTCATTTTCTAAAATAATAAGCATGCATTTCAAGAGAAAGGATGGTAAGGAAATTAATTCTTAAGTGAAAAGAAGAAAAGAAAGAAAATTATACCGAGTCGCCATCCGGGGAGGCATGGTTGCGGTGAAGTGGTCGAGGGCACGAAAGGGGTGTTCGGTCTCCTTGGAAGGAGAAGAGTTAGAGAAGAGAAGTGTTTTGGGTGTGGCAAAATGAAGGGGTTTCGGGTGGTTTATATAGAAGTGTTAGGTCGGGCGCCCGGGAGGTCCTGGGTGCCCGGGTCAGAGTGTAGCAGTTTCTGCCGTGACCTAGTGCTAGATGGGGGCGCCCGTGATGGCCCGGGCGCCCGAAGTCAGATCAAAAACTGCCACATGCAGCTTTTAAAGTATTGAACGTGTCCTTGGGGGCGCCCGTGAGAACCCGGGCGCCTGACTTAGACAGCTTTTTGTCTTGATCGAAGTGAAAGAGAAGGGGGGCGCCCGAGGGGTCACGGGCGCTCGAGCTGTGTAAGAATTGATAATTTTTGATGTATTGTTGACCAGTTTGACCATTTGACCATGGTTTGACTATGACCATGGTTTGACTACTTTGACCATGGTTTGACTAGTATTAACTGGATTAATCAAGCAATAATTAGGTCAACTCCGTTCTAAGCTACAGGATCTGATGTTTCTACTAAACAACGGTACAAGGATCAAATGAATTTCAGTTGGGTTAAATTTTACCATCTCACCCGTTTTAGGGTTGTCAATCATGTTTGCCTTATGGGTTTTTGTGAGACAGGTTTTAGTAGACAGAATTATTTTGAAAAAATCATGATTTCTTTTGAAAAAGTCAAATTAATTTTGAAAACAATTGGTTTTGAATTTATTTAAAAAAAGTGTTTGAATCTACAATTAACTGAAAATTTGTGTTAGATTCGAATTTGACAAAGAATAATTTGAATTTGAATTTCAAAAATTGGCTTCCAGGTCTTGGCGAGGCACTAGGCCTTCTTTGGCCGTAGCCTTATTGGATCATCAACCTTTTCCTTGACAAAGCCTTTTAGTGAAATTTCATTTTCAAAATTACTTTTTGATAAATTCTGGTCTAACTAGTTTGGGTCTTGGATCGGTAGCTTCGGCTAGTTCCGCCAAAATGGCTTCCCTAACGTACTATCATCTCACCGCCACCCAGTACTATGTTGTTCAAATTTCAATTAATTGGTTTGATCCTTAATCTAATCAGTCCTAGGTCTAAGCATGATAAATTGCAAAAAATAAATAGATAAGCAATCATGCAATTTAAAACAAAAAAAATTCATCTAACTATGAAAATTGTTTTTAATTTGGCTCCCCCTGGACTAAAGCCACGATAATGGTTCGGCAAGATGTGAATCTTGTCCTTGGGGATCCAATACTGATTTGATCCAGTTCATTTGTTCAGGCACAGTTTGGGTACCCATGCCTGAATTTTAGGTCTTGACTGATTCAGTACAGCATAGTATGACCTTTATCTTGCCTTGGTTCGATAGCCTAACCCGGATCGATTTAGAACCGACTTCTGTTTTTCAAGGATCATGTCAAGACCCTTGGAACTAGAAGTGAATCGTTCTAATGCTACTCTAAGGTCCTTGACTTGAGTTTTCAAGGAGGAATTCTCTTTCTCAAGTTTTTCAACTTGAGTAGAGGTTCCTTCTTGAACCTTCTCAGTTAAGGATCTAGAGTCAGCTCCCTCTTTCAGGAGTTTTACTTCATGTCGGAGGAACTCGACTCGATTTTTGGCTTTCGCCAAGTCGCGAGAAAGGTAAGCAATTAATTCAGTTAATTGAATTCTAGTAAATCCACTTACAGTGATTTCGCCGTTTTCTGAAAATGTGAGTTTTCCGTCGTCCGGCTCTGATTCTGACTCGGTCTCGATTTCTTCGGAGGCAGTCAGGGCGAGCAAGTCTGATTGTAGGGCCTCTTCTTCTTCTTTGGAGGAAGATTCGTCCCACGTTGCTTGAAGAGCCTTCTTTCTTCTTGTCTTCTTGGCTTCTTTCAAGTTAGGACATTCTGATTTGAAATGTCCCTTCTTGTTGCATTCGAAGCAAGTTACACTTGATTTGTTCTTTGTTGGTTCAGTCGGATCTTCCTTCTTTCGGCTGGCTTTTCTTCTGTTAGACTAATTCTTCAACTCCTTGTAGTAGTTCCGGGCAAGCCGGACCAGCTTGGGTAGATCTCCCTCGCTGTCTTCTGAGTCTGAGTATGAATCAGACTCGGGTACAGGTTGAGACTTCTTCTTGGTTATCTTTCCAATTTTACCTGCAATAAAAGCAATGCCTTTCTCGGCCAGTGTACAGTTAGTCTGCTCATGTAATCCAAGTTCGGAAAATAGTTCATCTAACTTGATTTTTGAAAGATCCCTTGAAACTTTATACGCATCTACCATAGATGCCCACAGAGAATTTCTCGGGAAAGCGTTAAGAGTATACCTGATCAGGTCACGGTTCTGAAGGTTCGTTTGTGTCCGCTAGAGGGGGGTGAATAGCGTTTCTCGAACCTCTTTCTTCCTACACAGTTAGTTTGCACAGCGGAAATAATAATAAACAATACTAACCAATGCTAACACGGAAGATTTACATGGTATCCACCTCGAATAGGTGACTAATCCAAGAATCCGTCGGTGGATCAAACCCCGGATAACCTTCGACTAGCCCTCGTCGCTCCTTGTGGGTGGAGAACCCTCGCCACAATCCCAAGCAAACCTTTGAGCACAAAGACTACTATCTTGTCTTTAACCAAGACAAGATTTGTCAAAAATCTCAGCCACCATGAAGTCCTCTTTAAATAGGACTCAGGCTGAAACCCTCGCTACCAATCGACTGCCCCCAGGGCAGTCGACTGGAAATTCGCCCGTTGCACCCCAACGTTCGAATTCTCAGCCAACTCACCAGCCACCTACCAGTCGACTGCCCCCAGGGCAGTCGACTGGTCCCAGGGATGAGACCTTTCTATGAGTTCCATCAGTCGACTGCCCCCAGGCCAGTCGACTGGTCTACTCACCCACCTAAGGTTACCCTTCCTGAGTACATTCCACTCCGCACTCAAACCCTAGGATTTCCCGAATACAATCACACTGCACTCGTACCCTCACGACTCAACCGACTCCTCATCCGCAGCCTCGACTATTGCCTTCGCGCCCTCTTTATCTTCGGATCCCGTACCTCGGATGCACGCAAGCCTCCAGCTTGCCTCCATGTCATCCTTTACGCATGCCTCGAAGTCCGCGTCCATCAGCTCATCGTCCCTGCTCCACCAAGGTCCCTTGGGTGCACACAAGCCTCCAGCTTGTCTCCATGCCACCCTTTACCGTACCGAGGCCGTCCAGTCAAGTCCATATGTGTACCTGTACATCCTGCACACTCAACATACACATATAAGAACACAAGGGTAAACCTAACTTAAACCCTTTGCCCAAACATCAAAACACTTGGTCACTTCGGACCACAGATTGCCTCAACAATCTCCCCCTTTTTGATGTTTGGCAATACGTTTAAGTTAGGGAAAGCAAAATAGCAAAAACAATGCTAAAATCATGCATATGCAATGCATACATGGATCATATCCCAAGACATCCCACACCTAACCCTCCAAGTTAGGATTTTCCATACCTAACCCTCCAAGTTAGGAATTTTCTACACCTAACCCTCCAAGTTAGGATTTTCACCACCTAACCCTCCAAGTTAGGACTTTTCACGGGCTTTTTAAAGCTTCTCCCAAGCTCCCCCTACATTGGACTTACAAAGGCTTTTTAAGAACCTTTCCAAGGTTCCCCTTACGCTAAGAATGGAGCAACCATGCTCCCCCTTAATCTTAGCTCCCCCTAAACCTAGGGTTTCTAGCAAAGGAGTGTTTGGATTCCCAACTTAAACCCAACACTTCTCCCCCTTTGCCTAACATCAAAAAGAACCCAACAATATCCCAATTATCGGTTCTTTTAATCCCCAATGACCATAAACAATGTGTACTAGCCCCTCATACACTTGTTTTGCATCATTTGGACACATACCTAGCTGTTGATACAAAATTCAGTTATTACCAGTCGACTGCCCCCAGGGCAGTCGACTGATACTCTGAAAATCAGAATTTCAGTCTTTCTAACGAAATTCAAAAATGCGCCAGAAATTTCACAAATCTCCAAAAAACTACCAAATATTGTGGAGACATTTGTGGTACCCATACCTACTTAGGAAAAATACATTCCAAAATGTTTTTATCACCATTCCCAAGTTTGACACAAAACCCAAAACTAGCAAAAATGTTCACTCAAACCTTAACCAAAAGTCCTAGTTTTGGTTTCCCCTTGATGTCCCTGCCCATACCAATCCACAATGCATCCCTAGCATTGATTTATATGGCATTTGCACATCAAAAACTAACCTTCATGCTATATGACCCCAATGTCATATTTCCATACATGAAACTCAAAAACACCATGCCGAAACCCAAGAATTGAGACTTAAGTCCGTCTCCAATTCTTTTGGCACACTCCATGGTCCATCTAGACCTCTAGGAACAAACCTCCTAAGGTCCATTCACCATATATACCAATTTTTTTTTCTTGTTATGAAAATTAAGGCAACCAAGGAGGTACCTGATAACCATATTTGTCGTGTCACGGTTTCAAATACAATTAGAATATCGAATTCCTCTAAACTAATGTAGCATAGAGTAACTCGAGTCGTCTCCCAACGAATGTAGTCGGTGCATGATAATTCTCAAGATTGTATTTTATTACTTTTAGGTTTTTGATCTCAAACTGGGGTTTTTGGTTTGAACGATTATACTACGAAAAGAAATGACAAGCAGGTATGAAATCTAGTTCTAATTAAAGAAAGACAGTGCAAGTAATGAAATCTAAATTAACCTAACTACATTTGCAGAAAAGAAAAGACAACTTGAAATTAAGCATTGACAAAACTAAACATGGAGCAAAACTTACAGCATTAAAGAAATCTACCCTAACCTAGCTTAATTGCATGTAAATAAAGTCATAAAACTTAAAGCAATAGTAAGAGCAACACAAAACCAAAGTTAAGAAACTAAGAAACATCACAATTAAAAATAATTGATCTAAGAGGCAATTGACCGAACATAAGGTAGGCATGTTAAAAATTGCTTCATGTAAATGCAATTTGAAATGAGAAGAATCTAACCAATACAAAATTCATCAATTAACAAACACATTCCTCAATTAACACAAAACAACTCAAGGAAAAACACAATTAAACCACCAATTGATCCAATTGATGAACTGCTGCAGCCGGAATTTGAATGCTTAAGCTCTACTTGGAAATAAATTGCTGTAAAAAAACTGTGAAATCTACTGGATCTGATGAAGCTAGACAGCTGCTGTGAAGAAGCTGGATTTGCTGTGAGGAACTGAGATGAAGTTGCTGTAAATGAATTGTTGATCGGATGAAGGAAACAACTGCTGCTGGAATTGGAAAGGTAGAAGAACTGCTGTAATGCAATTGCTGTAAATGGAAACTAGGCTGCTGAGAAGTAATCGCTGGAAAATGGGATCTGAAGCTACTGAATCTGACAAGCTATGGAAGGAAAAACAAACTGCTGAAAATGAATTGCAAGGAAAGAAAACGCTGAAGAAAAAAACTTGGTAAAGAAAAACAAAGCTGTAAGAAATTTGATCGGTGGCAGTGAGGTCGACTAGGGCTCGGAACCCCTGGGCCCTAGCTTGTGATGGAATGGAAGCTGGAAGCTTTGATCGAGTCGAGAACCCCTCAAACTCGAGAGAAAGCTGTCGGTCGGTGGCAATGAAGATGAAAGCGGATGGAGTTGATCGGATCGAGTCGGGAACCCCTCAAACTGATCGATTCAATCTCCGGCGGTGAAGGGGGATGAACGAGTCGGGAACCCCTCAACTCGGTTAATCGAAGCTCCGGCCGACTAGGGTTGGAACCCCTAACCCTAGTTGCGGCGACGATGAAGATAGAGGAGAAGAAGATCGCCGCGAGCCTGCGTGTGGAGTCGATGAAAAACCTAGGTCGCGCGTCCCTCTCCCTTTTGTTCTCTTGGCTTCAGCGATTGAGTTCGGTTCGTCTCGGCTGCGCGTGGATTCAGATCACTTCGGCCCTGGTTCAGCCAAGCCACAGCTTCAGTTCAGCTTAGAAAATGGTTCGGTCCAGCTTGGTTCAGTCCAGCCAGCTTCCGCGGATTGAGTCCAGTCAAGCCAGAGTCCTTTGGTTCAGTCCTTGCTCAGCCCACTGTTGGGACCGGGTGCATGTTGACAAGGATACAGGTTCGTAAAATTTTAAATTTTTACGTGCAGCGGAAGAATTAGCATAAAATAATTTCTCAAATTATTTTAACCACGTATCTAGCATGCAACCTTATGATGTGTGGACATGATCATAAATTAAAACATTGCGAAAAAGTAAACTAATTTACTTAGTACCTCGCGTAACTCGAAGTAAGGGACGAGATCCAACCGTAGCGTCCCTTGGAAGCTCCGCCTCTATTCGCGTCCACGCCGAGTTCTCTTCGGGATGACTTCGCAAAGCCACGAGTTTTGTGTCGACGAGAACTACTAGATTCTCCAAAGACACAACTAGAAAATCAAGAGAGAAGGATGGAAACTAACCACCAAGTAACGGAATCAAAATTCCGGGAAAGGAAGGAAGGAGTCGCGATCCGCTTCTTCTTCTTCTTCGGCACGAACTTGGTGGAGGAAACTCACGGGCACCCTAGGTGCTTGCGCCGGCCCTAGGGGAGGAGAGAGAGCCAGCCCTAGAGAGAGAAAGGGCGCCGGCCCTAGAGAGAGAGAGAGAGAATTAATCTCTGGATCAATCTATATTGAGGAAATCAAGCCTAGCCTTGGTTCCTTTATATAGTAGCCTCTCCCTTGCCAAGTCTTCCCTTTAACGGAATTTTTCATAAGAAATTTATCCTATAAATTTTCTTTATGAATTATTCCGTTTAAACCAAGTTTTATTATAACTAATTTTATAATAAAACAAATACATCTCTCCTTTTATTATGGAATAAATTTTACAAGAAAATTATAAATTTTCTTATTATGGAAAAATCAATTCATAATTGATTTTATAAAATTAAAATAAACCATTCCATAGATTATTTTAATTTCCATAAAAAGAATAAATTTCTATAAATTTCTTTATACAAATTTATTTATCCATAATTTATAAAACAAATCGCGCTAGATTTATTTTATTAATTAAACCAAATAAATTGGTTTCTCCCCATTATTGTGGCCAACCAAACCAAAGAGGGTTGGCACCCTCTTTGACCGGCCAAACCGAGCCGAACCCATCGCGAATTAAACTCATTTAATTCGCCCAATAAGCCTTCAAAAGACTTAGTCATTTTTAGCTTCCGTTGCGCCTCTGATTAACTCATATTCGATTTATTTCTCTTGATCGAAAAATCTAATTTTCAACTCGTTTTAAATCCGTCGGATTACTCGTAGTGCGTGTGACTAAATAGGCTTTCAATTTATGTTGGCCGTCTATAATCAACTAATTATAGAACGATCATGAGTGACACCTAGTAGTACATCATGACCCCCAATTAATCGAAAGATCAACGGTTGACCTCAGAAGTGATTCTGAAACCCTTCAGCAACTCTAATGAATCGTGCCCCATTCCCTTCACCATCTTATACCCACTTGGTTTAGGACATGGTCTGTGTGTGTCAGTCCCCACTAGGCTGACTACGTCACACCTAGCCCAAGTAGTGTCTTTCTCGTCCTTTGGATTTCTAATTACTCTCATGTATTTAAGAGACTCATACTCTAAACATGATATGCTCTGGCCAGAGGCTTTGAGTAACAATCCGACGATAGGCCTGGGTATACATCTCCTCGCAAGGAGTGGTGAATCCTTTGTAGGCTGTTCAAACATCTTCGGGCACTTCGGCTTATACCCAACCATCCTGGGTCCACACCTCCTTGGAGATGCTTGCTTAAGATGTTAAAGTATAAGTCTCCATGACCAAGATGACTTGAACACCGCAAGTCAAAGGAACATCGCACTTAAGCTGCAGTAAAAACTTCACTGACATATCTATATAGATTACCATATGAAGTTTTACAGCTAGTCACTCCAATGAACTAGTTCCCTTAACTAGCATCCATGTTTATCTCCGGACATCCCAATGTCACCAGCCAGTGAGAATCAGCTGATTAGAGAATAACCCATGCTAGTCTCAACAGAATTGATAGTGTCTGTTTTTATCAATTCATCGACTAGGGATATTTTCAATACTTCACAATTGCACATGTAGAGATAATCACTAGTTGTGATCTCATCACAAATTCTCTTATGCTGTGAATTGTATTGCGGACATTCAGTAGATGAGTTTAAGATCCCAATCAAATACACAAACATGTATACTCAAATAGTGAATTTTCATTTATTAAAATAAATGTTTACAATCATAAGCCGATTGCCTTAGGACACTTCTCTCATATCACTAACAAACTCCCACTTGGCCTAATGTCAATCGCTACGGTATCCAATACCACAGGCTCTAACATGACCCTCAAACATGCTCTGAGGCAAGGCCTTAGTTAAATGATCCGCTAAATTCCTTTCAGTGGGAATTTTCTCAATTTGTATATCATTCCTACTTATAATCTCTCTGATCAGATGATAGCGGCGAAGCACGTGTTTGGATCGCTGATGAGACCTTGGTTCCTTTGCTTGTGCAATAGCTCCATTGTTGTCGCAGTAAACCGGCACTGCTTCATCAATGGTTGGAACCACACCAAGTTCGGAGACGAACTTCTTGATCCAGACTGCTTCCTTTGCTGCTTCCGAAGCTGCGATATATTCCACTTCCGTGGTAGAATCCGCTACGGTGTCTTGTTTGGAACTCTTCCAACTTATTGCGCCTCCATTAAAAGTAAATACGTATACAGACTGAGATTTGGAGTCATCCTTATCTGTCTAGAAACTGGCATCTGTATACCCACGTATTACCATATCTCCTTCTCCATATATTAGGAACACATCCTTAGTTCTTCTTAAGTACTTAAGGATTGTCTTGACAGCCGCCCAATGATCCATTCCTGGATCCGACTGGTATCTGCTTGTGACGCTCAAAGCATACGATACATCGGGCCTTGTACATAACATA
The DNA here is from genome assembly GCA_024364735.1 of Boesenbergia rotunda. Classification (NCBI taxonomy): domain Eukaryota; kingdom Viridiplantae; phylum Streptophyta; class Magnoliopsida; order Zingiberales; family Zingiberaceae; genus Boesenbergia; species Boesenbergia rotunda. The sequence continues at coordinate 125,613 of JAGFNQ010002767.1, forward strand.
GCATACATGATAGATCCTATTGCCGATGCATAAGGAATCTTATTCATGCAAATCCTCTCGTCTTCTTTGCGCGGACACATAGACTTTGAAAGGTTGATCCCATGCCTGATGGGAAGGTAACCTTTCTTGGATTTCGACATGCTAAACCTTTTTAGCACTCGGTCTATATATGTAGACTGTGAAAGACCAAGCAACCGTTTTGATCTATCTCTGTAGATTCTAATCCCAAGGATATAGGTTGCTTCTCCCAGGTCTTTCATGGAGAAAGTTTTGGACAACCAAATTTTAACTGTCTGTAAAACTGATATATCGTTTCCTATAAGTAATATGTCATCGACATATAATACTAGGAATACGACTGCACTCCCACTAACCTTCTTGTACACACAAGGTTCGTCAGGATTTTGTGAGAAATCAAACTCTTTGATTGTCTCATCAAAACGGATGTTCCAGCTCCTGGATGCTTGCTTCAGTCCATATATGGATCGTCGAAGCTTGCATACTTTGGTTTTATCAACCGATGTGAAACCTTCAAGTTGTATCATGTATACATCCTCAAGCAGGTTTCCATTAAGGAAAGCTATTTTCACATCCATTTGCCATTTCTCATAATCATAATGAGCTGCTATGGCTAGGAGCATCCGAATGGATTTAAGCATAGCTACTGGCGAATAGGTTTCGTCATAATCAATTCCTTGTTTTTGACGATATCCTTTTGCCACTAATCTAGCCTTAAAGGTAACAACATTACCTTCCATGTCGGTTTTCTTCTTGAAAACCCACTTGCACCCTATGGGCTTAATCCCTTCAGGTGGGTTAACCAAGTCCCATACTTAATTTTCGTACATGAAATCCATTTCCGACTTCATGGCTTCAAGCCATTTGTCCCTTTCTGAATTTTTCAGAACATCTTCATAACTGATAGATTCGTCATCGCTTATGAGTAACACGTCATTCGATTCGCTTATGAGAAATCCGTATCTCTCTGGAATATTGCGTGTCCTATCAGATCTATGAAGAGGTGGTGTTGTTTTAGGTTCAACTGATAGCTCATCATTATGAGTTATTGGTTGTGGGTCTAGACTAGGTGTCTCTGTAATGTCTATTGGAGTTTCTTGAACTTCATCAAGTTCAATGTCACTCCCACTATTTTCTTGTAAAAGAAATTCTTTTTCCAGAAATACAGCATGCCTTGAAACAAACACCTTTTGTTCCAAGGGATGATAGAATTGGTAACCCTTCGTTTCCTTAGGGTATCTAATAAATAGACATTTATCAGACTTAGCATCCAATTTGTCTGATACAGTCCGCTTCACATAAGCAGGACAACCCCATATCTTAAGGTGAGTTAAGTGAGGTTTCTTACTATTCCATGTCTCATATGGAGTAGTAGAGACTACCTTGGTCAGGACTCTGTTTAGCAAGTAAACAGCTGTCTTAAGTGCATAGCCCCAAAAGGATTTTGGAAGAGTTGCATGATTCATCATCGACCTATCCATGTCCATTATGGTTCGGTTGCGCCTCTCAGATACACCATTATGCTGTGGTGTATACGGCGGAGTCCATTGGGACAATATCCCATTGTCCCTAAGATAATCTTGAAACTCTTGACTTAAGTATTCACCACCTCGATCGGATCGAAGTATCTTAATACTTTTTCCAAGCTGTTTCTCTACTTCATTTCTGAACTCTTTGAATTTCTCAAAAGCTTCAGATTTGTGTTTCATCAAAAACACATACCCGAATCGTGAGTGATCATCGATAAAGGTGATGAAGTAGCTATAGCCTCCTTGTGCAAGAGTTGACATTGGTCCACATACATCAGTATGTATTAGACCAAGCAATTCTCCCACTGGATTATCTTTTCCAGAAAAGGGTAATTTGGTCATCTTGCCTTTTAAGCATGATTCGCATGTATCAAATGAACCGGGTTCAAATGATTCCAGAATTCCACATCTGTGTAATTCGGTCATGCGTTTCTTACTTACATGGCCAAGACGGCAATGCTAAGTGTAGGAGTCTATTCGATTATCTATTTGAGCACGTTTGTTGCTAACTTCAATATTGAAAACGTCATTGGATAAATCTAACGTGTAGATACCATTGCACAAAGTTCCATTCCCATAAAGAACGCCATTTAAAGTTATGTAACAACAATTGTTACTAAAAGTTAAATGATAACCCTTTTCATTCAAACATGAAATAGATACAATGTTCTTTATTAACGAAGGAACAAAATAACAATTATCCAATTCTAAGACACGTCCTGTAGGGAGCTTTAGCAAATATGTTCCGATGGCAACAGCAGCAATCTTTGCTCCGTTTCCAACTCGCAAATTCGCTTCTCCCTTGACGAGTCTTCTTCTATTCCTTAGCCTCTGTATGTCATTACATATATGTGAGCTACACCCAGTATCAAGTACCCAGGTGTTTGAGGAAATAGAGTGACATTCAATAACGGAGATACTTGAAGAGGATGGGGCATCGGATGCCTTCTCTTTCAAAGACTCAAGATAAACCTTGCAGTTTTTTCGCCCGTGAACCTCCTTGCCACAGTGATGGCAAGTGTCTTTTTAGGATATTTCAGTCTTTTTGGCCCTTTTTCTTTCCCTTATTCTGTTCTTTGGCCTTCCTCTTAGAACCTTTCTTTCGAGGAACCAACT
>JAGFNQ010002768.1:0-82613 GCA_024364735.1 Boesenbergia rotunda
AAGCCTAAAGGCGGTTCCCGACCGGAAGCGTGGCGACCACGCAGAAGGCCGGTCCCCTTTGGAAGCCTGAGTCGGCGACTGACTCTACGCGTCAGCCCACTCGGAAGCCTGGACTGGTTCCCAGTCGGAAGCGTGGCGTCCCACGTGAAAGATTGGCCCATCCGGAAGCCTAAAGGCGGTTCCCGACCGGAAGCGTGGCGACCCACGCAGAAGGCCGGTCCCCTTTGGAAGCCTGAGTCGGCGACTGACTCTACGCGTCAGCCCACTCGGAAGCCTGGACTGGTTCCCAGTCGGAAGCGTGGCGTCCCACGTGAAAGATTGGCCCATCCGGAAGCCTAAAGGCGGTTCCCGACCGGAAGCGTGGCGACCCACGCAGAAGGCCGGTCCCCTTTGGAAGCCTGAGTCGGCGACTGACTCTACGCGTCAGCCCACTCGGAAGCCTGGACTGGTTCCCAGTCGGAAGCGTGGCGTCCCACGTGAAAGATTGGCCCATCCGGAAGCCTAAAGGCGGTTCCCGACCGGAAGCGTGGCGACCCACGCAGAAGGCCGGTCCCCTTTGGAAGCCTGAGTCGGCGACTGACTCTACGCGTCAGCCCACTCGGAAGCCTGGACTGGTTCCCAGTCGGAAGCGTGGCGTCCCACGTGAAAGATTGGCCCATCCGGAAGCCTAAAGGCGGTTCCCGACCGGAAGCGTGGCGACCCACGCAGAAGGCCGGTCCCCTTTGGAAGCCTGAGTCGGCGACTGACTCTACGCGTCAGCCCACTCGGAAGCCTGGACTGGTTCCCAGTCGGAAGCGTGGCGTCCCACGTGAAAGAGTGGCCCATCCAGAAGCCTAAAGGCGGTTCCCGACCGGAAGCGTGGCGACCCACGCAGAAGGCTGGTACCCTTTGGAAGCCTGAGTCGGCGACTGACCCTGCGCGTCGGCCCACTCGGAAACCTGTATCGAAATCCGGTCAGGCGTGACGATCCACATCCCGCAGGTAGGACACCAATCAGTCGGCTGTTTTACGCAGCCGTTTCTCTAAAGTAATTCGGTTCCCCGACTGGGCGTGTGGAGTCCCACATCCCTTAGAATTGTTTTAGCACTCTTACAGTAAAAAGAAGCAAGCATTTCATTGATGGTTACTCAGCAGCATTACAAAAAAGAGCCCCAACCGGCGGCTAAGGATTACACGATTCAAACTAGGTAAAAGGCTGGAAGAAGTCCTTGGGAAGTAGTTCCTTGACCCGACTTACTATTACAGCATTGGCAGGAATGTCGGCAGGCAGGTAGCCACCCTCTTGGAGCTGCAGAACAGCACTGTTAATGCCCATCTGGAACATATTCGACGTCCGCTTGCCCAGCTTATCGCCGAACTCTTTGGAGTTAATATAGGCCAAGCGGTGTGCGTCCATCCGGGCGGGCTCGCCTGCTTGGTGCAGCTTCAGGCTGTCAATTTCTGCCCGGAGGTTGGCTAACTCCTTGTCCTTATCCTCTAGGGCAACTGCTTGGGAAGCCAGTAGACCTTCAGACAAGCGGAGCTCGTCTTCTCGGGCGTCTAAAGCCTTCTCCTTGGCATGTAAGTCCGACTCCCGGGTTGTCAGCTCCTGCTCTTTATCATTCAGGGTCATACGGAGCTCCTCAGAAGCCTTCACCAGCTTGTCTAGCTCCGCCTTCATGGTTTGGACCTCGGCAGTCTTCTTGGCGAGGTCCGATCGGGTACGGCGCTGCTTATCCAGAGCCTTCTTCCTCTCTTGCTCAAGGGTCTCGTGTAAGGAGGAAGACCTGACATACGCCCGCTCGGCTGCTTCCGCTCGGGTGACTTCATCCGTCAGTCGCGCCTCGGCGGAACGGAGTTTCTCCTTAAGCTCCAGTATCTCCGAGCGGAGAATATCGGTTCCCTCCTCCCCGACCGGTAAGTTCGCATGCGCCTGACGGAGCTCCAATTCCTTGAGCCGCCTCTCGGCCGCTCGGCGTCCCCTGGCGTTGATGACCAAGGTATGGGCGATGCTCGAGCAGGAGGCCCACAACTACAATATGAATGTTAGAAAAGAAGCAAGGTATTTAAGTATTGAAGCATCAGACTTACATGCGTAGCGTCCTGCATGAATTGGTCGGCCAGTCGGATCGGGGGTCTGGAAGTCCCTTCCTTCATACCCTGCTCCCAGCATTCTGCCAATTCCCCATAAAGGGTAAGTCGCTGATGGACTTCACAAGCGCCCGCTCGGTCAATCGAAGGAAGATATACGCCATAGCAAGGCGTCCGGGAAGATTTTTCCCCCGAGCGCGATGAGCCTGGTACGTCAGCAGGCCGGCTAGCGCTAGCCGGGCTGGCAGCGGCCTCTGTAGGGCAGGAGCGAGAACCCGACGCAGGATTCCTCGGGCGCTTTTGCAAAGGTTCCGGGTCAGGAGAATCAGAAGAGGAGGGGGCAGCCTCTGTCGGCTCCTCAATACGGATAGAAGCGCTAGCCTTCCGCTTGGAAGGCTGGGACTTCTCCATGGAAGGCTGAACCTTCTGCTTACCGGAGGATTTTGCGGGGGCAGGAGGTTTCGACGAGCCGACCGGTTCCGCAGAACTGATCGCCGCTTGTGGGGCAGAAGGAGCCGGGAGGATGGTCTCCGCGTTCTCAGGAATCGTATATAGGTCGGGCGGACCGGTCTGGCGCAGGCGCAGTTGTTCGGCCGCCCGGGCGTTTATTTCTTCGTCTGCCAGACCCATGGCCTCGTCAAGGGCCGCTTCCCACATCATCTTGGCTGCAAAATCAGAAAATAATGAGTTAGGGAGAAAGAAGTACGAAATAAGAAATGACTTACAAAAGGCGTAGGGCAGAGCGGCAGGCACTCGGCTTAGCCCAAATATGTACAAGACGGCGTCGTTGAGTAGTTTCATGCCGTCGAAGTGGAGGCCACCGAGTAAAGAAGTAGCCCTTACAAACAGAGGGTCGGTTTTAAAGTTTCTTAAGGGAGCTATAGGGGGCATATCTTCGATCCATCCGATCGGGAACCCAGGGCTGGTCGGGGGGCCTATGAAGAAGAAATGGGTTTTCCATCCCTTATTCGAAGAAGGAATATTCTCCACGATGGATAATTTTGCCCGGGCTTGGAGAAAGAAATTCCCGGCCTCCTGCTTCTTCGGGTAATAAAAGAAGTACAGAACCTCCGGTCGGAGGGGGACTCGGTAAAGGGTGAAAAGAACAACTATGTTGCACAATATACGAATGGCGTTGGGAGAAAGCTGGAAGATAGGAACATGGAAGAAGTTACAGAAGTCTACAATAAAGGGATGAAGAGGGTAGCGCAGGCCAGACATATGTTGATCCCTGAAAAATACAAAGAAGCCAGCCGGAGGCTTGTGCGGTCGGTCGTCCTTTGTCGGAACGGCAATACGGTAGTTCCCGGGGATGTCGTAGGCCAGTCGGAGGTCCGAGATGGTCTCGTCGTGAAGGGAAGACTCGACAGAGGCATACCATGTAGGGGTAGCCATGAAACAGAAAGAAAAGGAAGAAAAGGAAGAAGAGGGAGAATCTGACCGTAGGGGGGGGGGGCGGAAAAGATTAACCGACGGAGAAGCACGAGACCGGCGGCGACACGCGAAGACGGCGGCGAGGGCGAGAAGCACCGAGTTAAGGGAGAAGACGGTGAAGAGCAAACAAGGGTTTCTGTGAAAAGGGAGAACTATTTATAGTTAGGCCGAAAGAAAGGCGACCGTCGGATGGCGATCCACGTGTACGGCGATCGCCTCATCCAAGCCGAAGAGTCGTCCCCCGATCAGCCTCGAAAAGGCGCACCGCAGCCGCTGACGTCGCCTGATGCGGCGGCAGGGCGCGTCGTCGTGTCGGCCAGTCGGAAGCTGCCGCGTGGCAGAAAGAATTACGCGCATTAATGGCTATTAAAAGCTCGTAACCATGGGGATAAATCGCATCCCGGTCGGCAAACCAGCGCGCTCCACGTGTCTTGGTTCATTAAAGCGGAGATGATGCCGTTATGGCGCAGGTCGCATCGGGCCTATCACATCACCCCATTCGACTTAGAATGTCCCTTCTCCATTAATTAACTGACTCGGGTTATCCCGAGAAAATCGTCTTGAGGCGCGTGACACTCCACCTTTCTTGCAACTCAAGGCAAACATTCTCCCGTCTAAGCGTGTTCAACATACCTCTCATCGACCAACAACATTCGTCCGGGCGGGCGCATTAACAGTTTACGAGGCCGTGGCGGCCCCCGTTCCTCCGGTCAAAATCTTCATCCGCCCGGACGTCTTCAGCATGTCAATGGCTAGTCGGGAATGCGTGGCGGCCCACGCTTCCCTATCATGCTTCGTCCAGCCGGACGGCCTCGTTGAAAAAGAAGGGTGCGTGGCGGCCCACGCCCCTCTTGACTAACGATCTTCTTCCGCCCAGACAGGGCAAACATACTCAGCACCAGCTGTTGAGCATCGTGGTAAGCCGGCCGGATATTGAAAGGGCAGACAACGCCCGGTCGCAGGATGGTTGTACACACTTGTAGTCCAGTCAGTCGGACTGATCGCCTCCTTCGACTAGACTCGAGGGGAAGGCTATTGATCCTGCCCTATATTTTGCACGATACGGGCAGCCAACGTGGCGAACGACCTGACCAGCTTCAGGGTCCACGTCATTATACGAGCAGCCGACTCAACTGACATTCTGACCGGGCCCAAGGTCTTCGCCAGCCGGTCGGACTAAAGGCGGCCGGTTAGAATAAATACAGCGGTTCATCCGGCCGGTCAAACCCGGTCGACCCCAGTAAGGCTTACACGCCTCGATCAGCCGAGTGCATCCGCCCGGCAGTCCTTTATTCTCGTGCCTGATACCCATCTGGCCGAGCCGTCCGGATGTCCGCTCGGACACTCTCTGACAGGCGCCGACTTACAGAAACCTGTCTTTGTCCTCATATAAGACAAATAGTATACGACAAAGGAAGATGGTTACAGTCGACATAACCATACCATATCTTCTGACCCTGTCAGAAGATCCTGACACAGGCCATACTCATACCGACATCACCATACCATATCTTCTGACCCTGTCAGAAGATCCTGACACAGGCCATGCTTGGTCCTTTTCCCCGGCTATATAAGCCACTCCACTCCTCATTATCAGGTACGCATACATACACGCGCGAAGCCTCTCATTTTTCCAGTGCTCCATTATTTCTATTGTTCCTCGGAGTACTGACTTGACCGTCGGAGTGCCTTGCCGGGACGTCTCCCGGCTAGGTTGCTAACGGTCATCTTCCTCAGCAGGTTCACCTCCAGTCGGTTGGCCCTGCACCAGGTGACATCCCTTCCCAGTCGGCCGGAGGACATCCCCACGACGCTGCCATTCTGCGTGAGGACGCCCCGTCAGCATCTACTTCACGCATCATTACACCGTCATTCCGGTTGCGGCTCCACTACGCTCGGCGACAGGATCAATTAGAATTCTAAATAAAATTTTTTATGATCTAATTCATAGCATGCAATTGCATAGCTCCATGAATATTACATCAATTTTGAGAGAAAGGAACATGTTTGAGTTTTCATTATTGCTCTTAAACTACAAATCTCAAATCTCACCTCTATAATAGTTCAAGACTTTTAATTTAACTTTTAAATTTTACAAATCTCTCAATTTTTTTAATTTTACAAATCTCTCATGGACCTTGCATTGCGAAGTCTGCCTCTGTAAAAGATCAGCCTAGAAGAATGACAATGTTAGGAAACAAAGTTCGAACATTGTGGAAAGTTATAACCTTGTCCAGTTTGATCCTGCACCTAAACTCGATCATTTGAGCCCCTGTTGGCGCCTTCTAGTTCATCTGATAATTTGAATTCTAGCGGAGTAATCAATATTTTGCATTCGCAAAGATTGACTATTCAGACTTTTGGCGAGTTGAGCCATACAAACAGATCGATTTCCGGAGAATGTAGTAGCCGAGTTGACCAGTTTGGTCAGGGTGTCAATCAATGAGCCAATTGGTCCAGTCAAACCAGGCGATCAAGATTGAACAATCGCACCACACTAAACAGATCATGTGAGCTAACCAAATTTGATAAAATTATTTCATGCAAGGAAATCTCTTTCCATTGGGAAAAATTGTTGTTGGAATTTATCGAAGTTCTTTCAATTAGATCTCGTCCGATCAGTGAGCAAGTATAGTCAGCACTTAAATTTGTTTACCTAGTCGAACATCATTCGTTTACAATTATATCCGCATATTCTATAAAAGAAAACACAACCAATTTGTTTTGTTTACGACGAAGGGAGAAGCACCACAACTAAATGCTACATGAATATATCGTAAGCTTGAATTGGTGCTATTTATTTACCTATAAATACAATGATTATTTGTTTAAAATATTGAGATGAATTTTGATATTTATTTGGGTAACAATTAAAAGGGCATCTTAGATTTTACAAATAATCAAAGAGTACCCTTTTCCCAAAAAAAAAAAAAAAGAATTGCATTCCTTCCATGATTTTATTCCGAAATTACTCATTAACCTAGTGCCTATCATATATCTTCTACAATATATAGTAGCCACCAGATAGTTTCTATAAAGTATAATAACTATCAAGTAACTTCGATATTTGATTCTATCACGAAGTGAGGTGGTGATCCCCAGGGTTAGGATGGCTTCTCCCGCGGCACAAGCGGCTGAGGAGGCAGCGATGACCTGGCGGCGCTCAGGCTTAGCTCTGTGAGACAGCGACCATCAGTAAACTCGCCGGGGGTTTTCCCGGTCAAGCACTTCGACGGTCAAGTCAGTATCCACAGAAAGTATATGGGAGCTGAATTGAAATGCAGTATTAGATGAGAGAGGGCTCGCGCGCGCATACCTGCGGTAGGGGGAGTGCGAAGTTTATAAAGCCGGGGGAGCTGACAACCCTTATACGTGTTGACGAGACAAGAGTGTGACAACTGTCAGCTCGTAGGGAGCACTTAGGAGTGGCGCGACATGACGCAGGGTGCTCGAGCAGTACGAAAGTACTGGATTGGCGGACTGACCGCGAGAAGTGTCAGAGATGAGTAAGGTGTGCCGAACCCCGCTAGCAGGGTCGTACCCTGAACATAATGATATAGGGGGCGTAGGGGCGAGATAGCCCGTACCTTGAGAGCCGACCGGCGTGTCCGAGTACCAAGGACCGGGTCGGGTAATAGCCAGTGAGCGTAGGCAGCCACGCGTCCGACTGGTAAAGTGGAGGCGCAGGGTACACCCTAAGTCGGGGGTTTGTTGAATGATGTCTGTCCGATTTCGCTAGATATTCAGTCCTCGTGATGGTAATGGAGTGTGGGTCGCCACGCGTTCGACTGTAGTGCCCAACCTAGATCTAGGTCGGGAGATGGCCAGGGAGCGTGGGCAGACTGGTCTAAGAGGGGCTGGTGGTCGGCTCGATCGACCTCATTCGTGGCTAGCTAAACACTGCCCGGGGATTCCCGGGCTTGGGGACCCCCTTGGTGACATCTTTGCTGACCTGTCTACTAGATCCTCCTGGCGCCAGGCTAGCTGGCGGGGCTGGCCGACATATCCGTAGGCAAGGCCGGGATCATGAGCGTCCCCCTCGAGTCTAATCGAAGGAGGCGGCAAGTCTGACTGACTGGACTGTCGTCTGTTGAAGTAAGCCTGGCGCGCCGGGACATCCTGGTCCTTTCTTGTGGCCCTCAGCGAACCTTTCGGTGTGTAGGGATCCCGGTCGGCCGGTGATGTCCCATCACCCGTCTTTTCACCTTCTGCTGCCCGGGATCTCCGAGCAGGTTGAAATCTCATACATTGGTTGCTGATTGTTCCGCGTGTCTTTTCCCCCTCCCTTTTCCCAGCGGCGACGCACTCGCCGTCTATCTCGTGAATGACGAGGTTGGGCGCAAGACGCTTTGTTTCCTAAGCCCCTCTGGGCTTGATCGGACGGCTATTATTGACCGTCGCCTTTGCTATGGCCCACCATCGGGCGGTTCTTATAGCCGTAGAGGCAATATAAATAGGTTCTTACTTTCACCACCGCCCTTTCACCTTTTACACCGGTGCACTGCGCTTCTACTTCCGGCTAGGGTTGCGGCGGAACCTTCGGTCCCGGCTTTCTTTTCCGATGACCTCTTCACTGGTTAGGTTTCCTTCCTTCCTTGGTTCCACATGGCCTCTTCCTCTCGCAACCCAAATCTTTGGTATGTCACTGCGAGGTCAGTCCTTGACCAATGTGACCTCGATGCGATTAGAGCAGAGTTTCACATTCCTTCAGACCATCTCGTTCTGCTGCCTGCTTCTTCCGATCAGCCCGCCAGGCCTCTAGCACACTACATTACCATCTCCCGAGACCATCTGTAAGCGGGGCTGCCTTTCCCAATCCACCCCTTCATCGCCTCCGTTTGTCATTACCTTCGCCTTAATCTTTCCCAGCTAACTCCCAATTCTATCCGCCTTCTCTGCGGGTCGGCCATTATCTTTCAGCTATATCGACTTCCCCTTTGAGCTGAACTCTTCCACTACTTCTTCTCCTTGAAAAGGCAAGAGTTGGGAGAATTTTACTTCCAATCTCATCCTGGTACTTCCTTCCTTTCCAAGCTTCCATCTCCAACAAGGGTTGGAAGGAGCGATATTTTTATATTTGCCCTGTTGCGCTCCCTTCCTAGCCAGTCAGCTTTCGGTGAGACGCTCCTCAAACACCTCCTCATCATACGGATTCTCGAAAATTTCCCCCCTTTGACATCGCTCTCTCCGTGCTCAGCGGTCAGCACTTCCTCAGCGTGCCGCTATTGAATGAAGACACCATGTCCGCGTTCGGACTCAGCCCTGCGCCGTTCAGTCGGCCTGCTTCTCTCGGTAAGCATTCTGTTCTTCTTTCTTGTCCCTTTAATGCCACTTGACCGCTGCTTGCCCTGTAGCCCTGATGATGTACCCAACGACCCCCGAAGAGTGTTATGGGTTGGAGACTGCGGAGATGGAGGCTCGCATACTGAAGCTGATGAAAGATCGAGAGGTGCGTGCAGCCAAACAGCGAGCCGAACAAGGACTGAGTGTGGAGCCGCTGGCCGCGCAGGAGGCGACTTTATCTGGCTCTAAGTCACCCGCCTCCGGGCCTGAAGATGAGGAAATCTCTCGGTCTGGCTCAGAGGATACCCGGCCTCTGAGTCGTCTGTTGCGGCGCCCACGGGGTGATGGGTCCATGCCTGACTCGACCGACCCACTGGAAGCTTCTTCTAGCCGACCCAGCAAGAGGCAAAAGGGCAAGGCGCCGATGGCTGATCCCCTAGCATTGCCACCCCCTTCTCCTTCGGTGCCCCCGGTGGAGTCGGCTGTTACCCCTTTGGGGGAAGTGTCTCCGACCCAGTCAGGGGAGCCTACAAGCGAGAGCTTGCTGCATATGCTGCCGCCCTCGCTATCCGACTGGCTTATGAGTATGGTGGTGCCGAGCGGCACAACCCCCATACGGTCGCGAAACGTTCGGTTGTATGGTACGGTAGTGGACTGGTTTCTGGCCGGCTTGCGAGCTGGTAGCTCGGGTGGTCCAGGCGTCTGGGCGGACGATTTTATGGCTACAGCCACACAGGTACGTATTTACGGGTTGTGGCCTGTCTTACACCTTCTTTGGCCGAGCTGTTACCAAGTCTTTTTTACAGTCTTGGGCCCAAGGTTTTAGCACGTGCGTATCCATGCTGAGTCACGCCAAGGCCCGGGATCATGCCGAGCGGCGCGTGGAGGATCTTGAAGCCCGACTCCGGCACACCCAGCTGGCTTCTGATGACGACTCTCTAAACAACTTGAGGGGCGGAGGTTATCGACCTTCAAGACTTACAGAGTCAGGTTTAAGAGGAGCTGGAGACCGCCAAAGCACATATTGTTTCGGCTGACGCCGAGGTGGTTCTATCGCAAGACCGCGTTGCCCAGGCCATGCAAGCGCAGCTCTGTGATCACAGACGCAAGGAGGAGCTGCGAGCGGATCTCCTGAAGACCAAAGCCGAGCTCCATTGGGCAAGTGAGGTTGTTCCGACTTTGCGAGCGCAACTAGCTGCTAACGAGTAAGAGTCGGTTCGTTGCGGGACCAACTGCATGATTTGCGCGGACGCCAAGCATCCTGGGACGCGGCTCAGGCTGAGTTGGAGGAACTGCGTAAGCGCCAAGCGTCCTGGGACGCGACTCGGGCCGAGCTGGTGGAGCTTCGTTCCTACAAGGAGGCAGAAGCTAATCGGTTGAAGGCCTATAGGCTTGAGTGTATCAATTCCCAGGCCCATATTAACGAGATTTCCCAGCGATTTCGGGTCGTAATGATGCATCAAGGAATCAGCATCCTCCGGCAGCTTAAACGGGGCGGGTACCTACCCCCCACATTCCTCCCACGGTCGTTCGACTTCAGGATAGGTCCAAGGACTGGCCGGACATAACAAAGCAACCTTTCAAGTGAGGGTCGGGCTTTTCATTTTTCTTTTTTCTTTCAATGAGGGGATGTCGAGCCCCTGATTTTGTAATGCATCTTCTTTCTGAATGCACATTTCCTTCTTTGCTTACTACGTATTGAGCATGGCTGCCTTCACTCTTAAATATTGTGGATCCAAGTAATCACGGGAGTGAGTCGAACGCCAAGCCGAATGATTGGCATGATTTTTGTGAGCCTCTAGCCCGGGCGTTCGGGCGAGGAAATTCTTAGGCGTCTGTGGCTCGGACAAGCATACGCTCGGGCCACTAGTCTTCGCTGGTGTTTGAGTTAAACACTGGCCTGCCCCCTCGTGTGAATATCTGGCCACTCGGATCGGGGCAGGTGTTGCTGAGCGCCTGTCCAGGGCCCGGACCAAGGGCTTAGTAGGAGCTAGCCTGTGGGAATTTGGCCTCTTGGCCGAGTTGAATCCGAGGAGCGTGGGGCGCCACGCGTCCGACCGGAACCCGGACCAAGGGATTAGCGGGAGCTAGCCCTTGGGGATTTGGCCTCTTGGCTGAGTTGAATCCGGGGAGCGTGGGCTGCCACGCGTCTGACCGAAACCCGAACCAAAGGATTAGCGGGAGCTAGCCCGTGGGAATTTAGCCTCTTGGCCGAGTTGAATCCGGGGAGCGTGGGCCACCACGCGTCCGATCGGGACCTAGACCAAGGGATTAGCGGGATCTCGCCCGTAGGGTTTTGGGTCAACCTAACCCTTTTTTGTGCAAGCCGCTTGGTTGGCAGCTTGTTTGTCCCTCTCGCTCGAGGACTGCATTAATTGACGGGGGCACTTGTCTCGCGTTCAGTGGTTTCCCAGGTGCCGAAGCGTCAGTCGCTCGTTTTGATTGCCTTGGGCAGCGAAACGTCTGCTCACCGGGATTGCATGTGTCTTATCGCGCCCCTTTGCCTCTTCACAGGCCCCATCGGAGGGTTCTGAGGAGATCTGCATTTTCCTCGCAACCCTTTTTCCGACGGCTGGGATCATCCACCCTTCCCTATATAGGGCGTCAGCGATTATCTTCCTTCGCCGCCTTTGCTTTCCCTACACTCCTCAGTTTTCTCTTCTTCTTAGCCATCTCTTCTGGTGTCCCGGTATCCTTATAATGTTGTATGACTCTCTGGTAGCGGGGCTTGCAGAGGATGAGGCCGCGTTTGCGGTAGCGCTTGCGGCTATGCTGGCTGATCCTGCTAACGCTCCGTCAGCCGCTTCAGCATCTCCTCCCCCGGCGGTAAATCCTTCTGACGCCTCTCCTTCGAGTAGGGGTAAGGCACCGGAGGAGGAGACACCGGATTCTGAGCTCGAGGTTCTGGACATAGATCCTTGTCCATTGGAGACCAGGTGTCATCGAGATTGATCAAGCGTCCGTTCGCCTACCCTCGAGACTACGAGTATCTCTCCGCGGCAAACTCCCCCTTCCTCTCCGTTGCCGCCTCGCGGGTCGACCCTAGTGCTGCCTACGAGCTTCCTGACTTTGAGCTATTAGGGTCTGCCTGAGTGGTTTATCTGCATGCCCCTTTGAGCGACCATCTGTATCATGGTCTTCGGGCATTTGACCGTCAAGACCCCATTGCTAGAGCCAATGGCGTCATGGCGGAGGTTTGCCGGGTATGTTTTTCTAATAGCTCTTGCTTGCCCGGTTCTTTCCCGGCTAACTTTTCGCTTCCTTTGCAGCTAACCGGCGCAATTCACGACATGGGTGTTTCCCTTATTGCTCAGACTCGGTCCCTTCGTCAGTCAGAGTCCTGAAGGGAGGAGCTGGAGGCTTAGCTCCGCTGTGCGCAGCTGCCACCAAGTGAAGAGGCCCGGGACACGCTACGGGCTGAAAACGCGGCCCTTCAAGGGCGTGCAGCCCGCGCCGAGGCCCAACTTTAGGAACGCCTGGCGGAGTTGAATGCAGCTCGGGTGTCGACTATCCTGATGCGGCGGCAAATTGCCTTCCTGGAGCAGAGCGAGCGTCAGGCTCGAGCTTCGGAGTTACAGGCCCACGAGGAGTTGGCCAAGGTCAAGGCGGAGCTCCAAGAGGCTGGCAAGTCGGCTACGACGCTGCGCGCCGACCTGAAGGCTAAGGAATAAGAGCTAGCCGCCTGCTTAAGCGACCTTTCACGGATACGAAAGCACCAAACGGCTCTAGACGCCAAGCTGAAGGCGACTCAAAAGGAGCGGGAGAAGACTCAGGGTCGGACCCCATCTCAGTCTTCTGTACCTAAACCGTAGTCTAGCGCTGCTCTTTTCTAATCTCCTTATGCAGGCGGAGGCCATTTTGACATTTGTGAATGCTACTTCTTTTTTCTAGCGTTTAAGTCTCCTCTACTGATCCCAGGTCACAGCCATCTCACTGCAGCCTCCAGCTGCTCACCTGTAACATCCAGCCTACCACTGAGCTCTCCTGGACTCCCTGAGCTTCCCTCAGACTAGCTCTAGTCAGCAGCTCCAACAGCGCCAGTGCCCGTTGCAACCTGAGATGGAAAATGGACTCCCATTGACCCTCCTTGAGTGTTTGAATCCATTCCTGTCACCTGCAACTTAATCAAATCATTAGCACAGCAAATCATACAGAAAATCATGTATCAGAGATTAAACACAGAGAAATCAGATATGTTCAGACGTGATCAGTGCGTCTGACAATGCATTTTGAATTAAAGTGATCGGTCACCGGACCGATCAGAGAGCCTCCTGATCGGTCACCAGACCGATCAGGCTCCATCCTGATCAGTCCCCAACGCTCAATCAGAAATCGCGATTTCTCCGGGACCGATCACCAGACCGATCCCAGGTTGTGGATCGGTCACTAGTCTGATCCATCCCTTTGCAGGGTGATTTCTTAGCTTCACAGTCCGACCCTCCTGATCGGTCACCGGACCGATCAGGGCATGCTCAGACCGATCAGGCTCCGTCCTGATCGGTCATAGTGTGAACTCGTGACACTTGATCGTTCACCAGAACGATCTGAACAGTGTTCCAGATCGGTCACCAGACCGATCAGGAGCCAAGCAGTAAGGGGAACCAAAACCCACTGTATGCTCCCTGATCAGTTACCAGACCGATCAGGAGCAGAGCAGTGAGCGAACTGCATGCTCCCTGATCGGTCACCAGACCGATCAGGAGCCTAGCAGTAGGTTCCCAACCTCACTGTGTGCTCCCTGATCAGTCACCAGACCGATCAGTCATCGCTGGATCGGTCACCAGACCAATCCACGAAGGAGCACCGTGCCAACTTCCCTGATCGGTCACCAGACCGATCCAGGGACTCCAACCTAGCCCTCCAAGCTAGGATTTCATCCAACCTAGCCCTCCAAGCTAGGACCTAACCCTCCAAGCCAGGATTTCATCCAACCTAGTCCTCCAAGCTAGGACCTGGTCCTCCAAGCCGAGATTTCATCAACCTAGCCTCCGAGCTAGGACCTGGCCCTCCAAGCCAGGACTTTTCCACACCTAACCCTCTAGGTTAGGACTTTTCAACACCTAGCTCTCCAAGCTAGGACTTTTCCACACCTAACCCTCCATGTTAGGACTTTTCAACACCTAGCCCTCCAAGCTAGGATTTTTCCACACCTAACCCTCCAGGTTAGGACTTTTCCACACCTAGCCCTCCAAGCTAGGACTTTTCCATATCTAACCCTCTAGGTTAGGACTTTCTTACACCTAACCCTCCAAGTTAGGATTTCATCAAACCTAATCCCACTAGGTATGCCTAGTCCACGATCAGGACTTAATCCCAATCATAATCATCAACCTAAACTAAAATCGACGTCAACACCAAAACAACAATCAGGGACAGACTGCATCAATAGTAATATCGAGAGCCTCTCTGAGAGTAAGGCTCACACGAAGCAATAATATGACCTCCCGGTCGGGGGACCTCTCAGGGAGCGTGAATCATCACACATCCGGCTGAGAGCCGATCCGAGGGTAAGGCTCGTGCGGAGCGAGAATATGGCCTCCCGTCGGGGGATTTCTCAGGGAGCGTGGGTCGCCACGCATCCGACTAAGAGCCGATCCGAGGGTAAGGCTCGCGCGGAGCGAGAATATGGCCTCCCGGTCTGGAGATTTCTCAGGGAGCATGGGCCGCCATGCGTCCGACTGAGAGCCGATCCGAGGGTAAGGCTCGCGCAGAGCGAGAATATGGCCTCCCGGTCGGGGGATTTTTCATGGAGCGTGGGCCGCCACGCGTCCGGCTGAGAGTCGATCCGAGGGTAAGGCTCGCGCGGAGCGAGAATATGACCTCCCGGTCGGGGGATTTCTCATGGAGCGTGGGCCGCCACACGTTCGGTTGAGAGCCGATCCGAGGCTTCCCGGTCAAGGACATCTCAGGGAGTGTGGGTCGCCACGCGTCCGCTGAGAGCCGAGCCGAGGCTTCCCGGTCAAGGACATCTCAGGGAGCGTGGGTCGCCACACGTCCGCTGAGAGCCGAGTCGAGGCTTCCCGGTCAAGGACATCTCAGGGAGCGTGGGTCGCCACACGTCCGCTGAGAGCCGAGCCGAGGCTTCCCGGTCAAGGACATCTCAGGGAGCGTGGGTCGCCACGCGTCCGCTGAGAGCCGAGCCGAGACTTCCCGGTCGAGGACATCTCAGGGAGCGTGGGTCGCCACGCGTCCGCTGAGAGCCGAGCCGAGGCTTCCCGGTCGAGGACATCTCAGGGAGCATGGATCGCCACGCGCCCGCTGAGAGCCGATCAGAGGCTTCCCGGTCGAGGACATCTCAGGGAGCGTGGGTTGCCACGCGTCCACTGAGAGCCGAGCCGAGGCTTCCCGGCAAGAGCCGAGAAATAGTGGGAGCGGATCCCTATTTATAATGTGCGCAGAGCAAGCTGCTAGTCTGCCCTTGAAAAGGCGCGGACTTTCACTGGATGCGGGGAAGTTGCGAAATGCATCTTTTTACTAGCCCGGAGGGGGAGAGCTCCCCTGGGTAGACTTGCGTAGGGCCATACATAGTCTTTTCGGCACCGCGTTCCCCCGTCCGGTGGGATACGGGTGCTTAGCCTGGCATGGGCTTGGCCATGTACGTTGGGCGGCGATGCGCGTGCGAGTGGAGGGAGCGGTCGTATTCTTCGGGAGTGATGGTCATCCAAGCCCGGTTAGGTTCCTCCATCTTCGCTTCTGATCGGGCTGCTGATGTCCCTCCTTCTAGCACCAAATTTGATCTTGTCACGAAGCGAGGTGGCGATCCCCAGGGCCAGGATGGCTTCTCCCGCGGCACGAGCAGCTGAGGAGGCAGCGATGACCTGGCGGCGCTCCGGCTTAGCTCTGCAAGATAACGACCGTCAGTAAACCTGCCGGGGGTTTCCCCGGTTAGGCACTCCAACGGTTAAGTCAATATCCACAGGAAGTATATGGGAGTTGAATTGAAATGTAGTATTAGATGAGAGAGGGCTCGCGCGTGCATACCTGCGGTAGGGGGAGTGCGAAGTTTATATAGCCGGGGGAGCTGACAACCCTTGTACGTATTGACGAGACAAGGGTGTGACAACTGTCAGCTCGTAGGGAGCAATTAGGAGTGGCGCGGCATGACACCGGGTGCTCGAGCAGTACGAAAGTACTGGATTGGCGGACTGACCGCGAGAAGTGTCAGAGATGAGTAAGGTGTGTCGAACCCCGCTAGCAGAGTCATACCCTGGACATAATGATAGGGGCGTAGGGGCGAGATAGCCCGTACCCCGAGAGCCGACCGGCATGTCCGAGTACCAAGGACCGGGTCGGGTAATAGCCAGTGAGCGTGAGCAACCACGCGTCCGACTGGTAAAGTGGAGGCGTAGGGTACGCCCTAAGTCGGGGGTTTGTTGAATGATGTCTGTCCGATTTCGCTAGATATTCAGTCCTCGTGATGGTAATGGAGCATGGGTCGCCACACATTCGACTATAGTGCCCGACCTAGATCTAGGTTGGGGGATGGTCAGGGAACGTGGGCAGCCACACGCCCGACTTGTCTAAGAGGGGCTGGTGGTCGGCTCAACCGACCTCATTCGTGGCTAGCTAAATACTGCCCGGGGATTCTCGGGCTCGGGGCCCCCCTGGTGACATCTTTGCTGACCTGTCTACTAGATTCTCCTGGTGCCAGGTTGGCTGGCTGGGTCGGCCGACCTATTCGTAGGTAAGGCCGGGATCAACATGTATGTGTTTAATATGAGTTTAAGATTTAGAATTTAGGATATCTAAAAATTGTTATATTAAAATTTCTTTATATTTTAAAATTATTTGGATGAAATTTAAATAATTTTGATAGAATCGATAAATAATATTTTAATATAATAATATTCATTATTTAAATTCTAAATTATAAATCCTAAAATCATACTAAATATATTAAGTTACTGAATAGTTTTTATATATTATAATAGCTATCAAGTAACTTCTGTACATGTAACAGTTACTAGGTAACTTTATACAATATAAATCTTAAATCTCAAATTCACCCTAAATGCATTTTAGAAGTCATTGGGTAGTTTCTACACATTATAATAATTACCGAATAGTTTACTCGTTATAGTAGTTACTAGATAACTTCTATACATTAAAAATCCTAAATCTTATATTATTAATCATAAATTCAACCTAAATATATTATAATAATTATCCGGTAGCTACTGCACATCAGAAAAAATATCTGATATCTTCTATAATAACGTTGATTAAGAGATAATTTTGAAATAAAATCACGAAGGATGTCTATTTAATTATTTTTTAAAGAAAAAATTGTTAATATATTATTTCTCCTAATTTAGGGGCATTTTTGCCCTATTTATTTTTGTATTTTATATTTAAATAGTAATAGAAAATTCATGTGTTGCTAATCCGTCGACAACTGAAGAAGACCACGGTCGTAGCACGTTACGACACGTCCGCGACATATCGACGAGTCCGCGACACGCAACATTTGGTGACGCGCGGTACGTACGTTACTGCGGGGCGAAAGAGAGGCTCGCCCTCGAGGGCCAGGCGCTCTAATAACGGCAATGGTTACGCTTCCCCGACGCGTGTTCGGGCAAGGCAATAAACAAAACGGCACGTGAACCGTTTTAAACGACCCAGCCACGCAGAGGTCCTGGAACGGTCCGATTCACTCCATTCTATCCATAGGCATAATTTTTAGCCAATGTGTCATCGACACGTGGATCCTTCAACACGGAGGTTGTCGGTCTAAATGTTTGTTCCTGCGGAGCAACATGCTTTGCTATCAATATTTAATTGGAGAAAGCGACGCGACGGGGGCAAGCGGCTCTTCTGGTCTCTTAATTTACTCGGTCGAACCGAACGCTCCGCTTCGGGTCTGTTCGTCGCTCTCTCTCGCGAATCGAGGTACCTCTCGTTCTTCCTTCTCTCGCTCGACTAGTAGATCTGATCATCTGTTGCTCTGGTTTATCGTAATATCGATTTCTCATTGCGTTCGGGGGTTGAAGTCCTTGGTTCCTCGCTACCTGTGCTCGTACCAACGTAGATTTGCTGTTGGAGTGATGACCGAGACGATCGGAATGGTGGAGAGAAAAAGAGTCGGTGAATGCTTTCGCTTCAGGGTTGAAATCGAGGGTCTAGGTCTGAGAAGATCGCTGGTTTTTTTCTGGAATTCGATTAGGTTTTAGAAGGTCATGATTAGGAGATTATCCAGATCACTCTGGAACTGGAGAGTAGGATCTATCACCTCTATCCTTTCCTTTAGCGTGGTGCGTGATTATGCCGCCGGGAAGTGTCTGTTTGTGCGTTTGGGCTGTGCTTGGGCGGATTTGTCTTGTATTTGAATGGAACTTTGTCTTTGGCGGTGGTTAGTGTGCGTTTTAGGGTCTCTGTACTTCGTCCTCTAGTTTTTTTTTTAACACTGGCTTTATTCTTCATACATTAGCCGTCTAGTCTATTTTTCTTGTTTTTCAGTGGCTGAATACACTTCATTGGCAGAAGTCTCTAGATGCGAGTTTCTTCTAACATTGAGTGGGGCATAATTATATTGGATGAGTTTGTACATATTGACGGCTGAAGCTTATCATATACGAGCTGACGTCCTATCTGAATCTTTTATTTCGGAATTTGATTTCCTTAGGATTCGCTTATCTCATTGCTTATACACACGGATCATCCAGCTCTCACTCTCTGTGAATACATTTTTGTAGTGTTTATACTACGTAGATCTTCCATGATTTACCCCCTTCCAGTGCGTGTGGAGGCTGCTAAGGTGACGAGCTGCAATGCTACATAGATCTTATATGTTCATTATGCTGCAACACTATAATAATATCTCAATTAATTAAATTATCTTTTAGATTTACTTAAGTTTCCTTTAACGTCTCTTTATCCTTACACCATACACCAACCACTCAATCAATTCTAACTTTTAGTTATAGAATTTATTAGTTATTTTTTAACCTGTTAGTGGTATCATAGCCTCATTTTATTATCTCTTGGCGAGACATAACAATTTTTCTAGGTTATATTTCATTTATTTATATATTTTTATCCTTTTTGTTAAGCCCACATATTTTTATTTTTATTTTTTAAAATGCCCTTAAGTTTAATATTCCTTTTGAAGGAATTCATTAAGATGCTGGCTATTATTCTCAATTTTAATTAGACAAAATGCAAGTTTGTTAAGGTTTTAATTTCATTTAATTTATCATGTTAACTCACATACCAATAGTAAGGTGCAACTTTGTTGGGTATCTCTTAAGATCTAGGAAAAATACATGCATGGTTACTGAATATATTTAACACAACTAGGTGATAACAGAATTCATTATATGTTAAAGAAGTGTGGAATTCATTAAATAAAGGTACCTAATGGTCATAATACACTCATTTTCATCCACTTGCTCTGGATGTCAAATGTGTGAAAACATTTGACTATCACAAGGCCAAGAATATTCATTGGTTTCAATTTCTTAATCTCACCATGTACCTTAAACTTCTTGGATGTTCAACCATGTCCTAAAAGACCAAACTTCTCAATTCATACACATGGAATCACATCTAGGGTGTTTTTGCTTGATGAATAAGGATACAGGTCATCTCAACTAAGTGACAGATTTCAAAATTTGCATGGGGATCAACTGAGTTGTCGATTGGGATTTATATTGTATATGAATTTTCCATTAAAATCAAATATTAATTAGAATCAATAGAAACCAAAATGAAAAGACCAAAATAGAGAAATAAAACTATGAACATTCAGTCAAAACGAACAAATTGGTTAAACTAGTCAATTTGAGGCCTATTCACGACAATATTAAGTAGCTTCTTTGATTAAGAAAATAAGATTAAGGGGGCGCTTGGTAAGCGGGTTTAGAAGGTGGGAATGAGAATGAAATCTATTTCATTCCCATTTATGATGCTTGGTATAGGGAATCGGAATCAAAATATGGATATGATACCCTTGATTTTATAACCCACCCCTCACTAGGTTATCACTAAACTCATAAACCCCTCAATCAAAACCCATTACCATTCCCATTGTCGAATATATATCAAGCGCCCCCTAAAGTAAATAAGTAGTGAAGGAACACGCTCTCATTAGATGAAGATATTTATGATAACAACTAAGAGAGAGAAAGAGAGATAACCCATTAAAAGCTTAGCTCTCCACTTAGCATGATCTAGAGGTGTCAAATGCTATGTTGCACAGATACGGATACGGGTATCGTATCAACTACGATACGGATACGGCGATACGGTAAATTTTGAAAATATAAGATACGATACGATTAGGATACGACAATCATATATAGTATTGAAATTTGAGACAAAAGACATATCACAATATCTAAAGTCACATTTCATCAATCATTATATCTCATTAACCTTAACAGTTAATGAAGCAAAGAACCGTATAAACTAACAAAGAACCGTATAACCAGATAATGATATCCTCATTAACGAAGCTTGATAATGAAGCAAACAATCGTATAAACTAACAAAAAAAAATGAAGCTTTATAATGAAGCAAGCTTCAAATCGTATAAGCTTGATCATGAAGCAAAAAAAAAAAAAATGAAGCATCTCATTGGAATTTGAAAGCATCGGTTGAAGAACATGTTGAAGAAACAATGAGTGGCTGATGGCAGAAAGATTCTAATCAAAACCAAACGGCGACGACCAAAGAAATGAGATCGAGAGATTAGGGTTTACCTGGCGACGACGACTGTGACGACGTGCGATAGAGAGGGACTGCGTGCGATAGAGAGGGACGGCGACGGGGCGATAGTCAGAAACATGTGACCGATTCTGAACTTGCGAGTTGCATCATGCTAGCCTCTATGGTACCTGAGTTGCAAAAGCAGCATGAGCATATGGATGCTAATACCATCATCTTCCATCTTCATGAGTTGTTTGAAGAGCAGGCGAGATCCGAAAGGTTCGAAGTCTCCAGACTCCTCTTCACCACTAAGATGCAGGAAGGCACTTCTGCCTCGCAGTTTGTGCTAAAGATGTTGGGGTACATTGAGCGACTGAGCACACTCGGTTTTGCAATGGATCATGAACTAAGTATTGACTTAATTCTGAGTTGTTTGCCCAAAAGTTATTCACAATTTGTGATAAACTATCGGATGAACAAACTAGAGACTACCATTCCTGAGTTGCTCAACCTGCTGAAGACTGTGGAGCCTTTTGTAAAGCCGGATCAAAAGACGGTACTGTTAGTTGGTTCCTCGAAGAAAGGTTCTAAGAGGAAGGCCAAAGAACAGAATAAAGGGAAGAAGAAAAAGGCCAAAAAGACTGAAAAGAAACCAAAAGGAACTTGCAATCATTGTGGCAAGGAGGGTCACTGGCGAAGAAACTGCAAGGTTTATCTTGAGTCCTTGAAGAATAAGGCATCCGATGCCCCATCCTCTTCAGGTATCTTCGTTATTGAATGCCACTCTATTTCCTCAAATACCTGAGTACTTGATACTGGGTATAACTCACATATATGTAATGACATACAGGGGCTAAGGAATAGAAGAAGACTCGTCAAAGGAGAAGCAAATTTGCGAGTTGGAAATGGAGCAAAGATTGCTGCTGTTGCCATCGGAACATATTTGCTAAAGCTCCCCACTGGACGTGTCTTAGAATTGGATAATTGTTATTTTGTTCCTTCGTTAATAAAGAACATTGTATCTATTTCATGTTTGAATGAAAAGGGTTATCATTTAACTTTTAGTAACAATTGTTGTTACATAACTTTAAATGGCGTTCTTTATGGGAATGGAACTTTGTGCAATGGTATCTACACGTTAGATTTATCCGGTGACGTTTTCAATATCGAAGTTAGCAACAAACGTGCTCGAATAGATAATCAAATAGACTCCTACACTTGGCATTGCCGTCTTGGCCATGTAAGTAAGAAACGCATGATCGAATTACACCGATGTGGAATTCTGGAATCATTTGAACCCGGTTCATTTGATACATGCGAATCATGCTTAAAAGGCAAGATGACCAAATTACTCTTCTCCGGAAGAGGTAATCCAGTGGAAGAATTGCTTGGTCTGATACATACTGATGTATGTGGACCAATGTCAACTCTTGCACAAGGAGGCTATAGCTACTTCATCACCTTTATCGATGATCACTCACGATTCGGGTATGTGTTCTTGATGAAACACAAATCTAAGCCTTTGAGAAATTCAAAGAGTTCAGAAATGAAGTAGAGAAACAACTTGGCAAAAGTATTAAGATACTTCGATCCGATCGGGGTGGTGAATACTTAAGTCAAGAGTTTCAAGATTATCTTAGGGACAATGGGATATTGTCCCAATGGACTCCGCCGTATACACCACAGCATAATGGTGTATCTGAGAGGCACAACCGAACCTTGATGGACATGGTTAGGTCGATGATGAATTATGCAACTCTTCCAAAATCCTTTCGGGGCTATGCACTTAAGACAGCTGTTTACTTGCTAAACAGAGTCCCGACCAAGGTAGTCTCTACTACTCCATATGAGACATGGAATAGTAAGAAACCCCACTTAACTCACCTTAAGATATGGGGTTGTCCCGCTTATGTGAAGCGGACTGTATCAGACAAATTGGATGCTAAGTCTGATAAATGTCTATTTATTGGATACCCTAAGGAAACGAAGGGTTACCAA
The DNA here is from genome assembly GCA_024364735.1 of Boesenbergia rotunda. Lineage (NCBI taxonomy): Eukaryota > Viridiplantae > Streptophyta > Magnoliopsida > Zingiberales > Zingiberaceae > Boesenbergia > Boesenbergia rotunda. The sequence goes on from JAGFNQ010002768.1 coordinate 22,432, forward strand.
TTCTATCATCCCTTGGAACAAAAGGTGTTTGTTTCAAGGCATGCTGTATTTCTGGAAAGAGAATTTCTTTTACAAGAAAACAGTGGGAGTGACATTGAACTTGATGAAGTTCATGAAACTCCAATAGACATTACAGAGACACCTAGTCTAGACTCACAACCAATACCTCATAATGATGAGCTATCAGTTGAACCTAAAACAACACCACCTCTTCGTAGGTCTGATAGGACACGCAATATTCCAGAGAGATACGGATTTCTCATAAGTGAATCGAACGACGTGTTACTCATAAGCGATGACGAACCTATCAGTTATGAAGATGTTCTGAAATGTTCAGAAAGGGACAAATGGCTCGAAGCCATGAAGTCGAAAATGGATTCCATGTACGAAAATCGAGTATGGGACTTAGTTAACCCACCTGAAGGGATTAAGCCCATAGGGTGCAAGTGGGTTTTTAAGAAGAAAACCGACATGGAAGGTAATTATACTTAAATCCATTCGGATGCTCCTGGCCATAGCAGCTCATTATGATTATGAGATATGGCAAATGGATGTGAAAACAACTTTCCTTAATGGAAACCTGCTTGAGGATATATACATGATACAACCTGAAGGTTTCACATCGGTTGATAAAACCAAAGTATGCAAGCTTCGACGATCCATATATGGACTGAAGCAAGCATCTAGGAGCTGGAACATCCGTTTTGACGAGACAATCAAAGTGTTTGATTTCTCACAAAATCCTGACGAACCTTGTGTGTACAAGAAGGTTAGTGGGAGTGCAGTCGTATTCCTAGTATTATATGTCGATGACATTTTACTTATAGGAAACGATATATCAGTTTTACAGACAGTTGAAATTTGGTTGTCCAAAACTTTCTCCATGAAAGACCTGGGAGAAGCAACCTATATCCTTGGGATTAGAATCTATAGAGATAGATCAAAACGGTTGCTTGGTCTTTCGCAGTCTACATATATAGACCGAGTGCTAAAAGGGTTTAGCATGTCGGAATCCAAGAAAGGTTACCTTCCCATCAGGCATGGGATCAACCTTTCAAAGTCTATGTGTCCGCGCACAGAAGACGAGAGGATTTGCATGAATAAGATTCCCTATGCATCCGCGATAGGATCTATCATGTATGCTATGTTATGTACAAGGCCCGATGTATCGTATGCTCTGAGCGTCACGAGCAGATACCAATCTGATCCAGGAATGGATCATTGGGCGGCTGTCAAGACAATCCTTAAGTACTTAAGAAGAACTAAGGATGTGTTCCTAATATATGGAGAAGGAGATATGGTAATACGTGGGTATACGTGGATACGTATTTACTTTGAATGGAGGCGCAATAAGTTGGAAGAGTTCCAAATAAGACACCGTAGCGGATTCTACCACGGAAGCAGTCTAGATCAAGAAGTTTGTCTCAAAACTTGGTGAGGTTCCAACCATTGATGAAGCAATACCGGTTTATTGCGACAACAATGGAGCTATTGCACAAGCAAAGGAACCAATGTCTCATCAGCGATCCAAACACGTGCTTCGCCGCTATCATCTGATCAGAGAGATTATAAGTAGGAATGACATACAAATTGAGAAAATTCCCACAAGGAATTTAGCGGATCCTTTAACTAAGGCCTTGCCTTAGAACAAGTTTGAGGGTCATGTTAGAGCCTGTGGTATTGGATACCGTGGCTGATCCGGTCGGGTAAGTTTGTGGATTTTATTAGGGGCGGTCGGAGGGTCTGGGTCAGAAAAGTTCGTCATACGATTAGTGCCAGATATGATCGGCTAAGAGGATCAAGATTCGAAACTTGATGCGGACCAATCAGTGGCAGAGCAGATACCCGCCGAGAACTTTAGCGTCGGGATCACCGGTCGGAAGTTTAGTCGGGATAAAGCAGAAGTTTTGCCATATCTCTTCAAGTAATAATCCAGCTCTCGCAGTGACATGCGACCCAGTACATGGATCGATAGCATGACAGTACAGATGATGAATGGACCAATGACATGGAGATGCGACCCAGAGTGACAGGGTGCCGACCTCGACTGACAGAGTGGCCGACCCCGAGTGGCCGACCCAGAGTGACAGGGTGGCCGACCCCGACTGGCCGACCCCGAGTGACAGGGTGGCCGACCTCGACTAGCAGGGCGGCCGACCCAGGGTGGCCGACCCAGAGTGACAGGGTGGCCGACCCCGACTGGCCGACCCCGAGTGGCCGACCCAGAGTGACAGGGTGGCCGACCCCGACTGGCATGGTGGCCGACCCCGACTGGCCGACCCAGAGTGACAGGGTGGCCGACCTCGACTGACAGAGTGGCCGACCCCGAGTGGCCGACCCAGAGTGACAGGGTGGCCAACCCAGGGTGGTCGACCCTAGAGTAAGTGAAGGTCGTAGCAGTAGTAAAGGTCATCCGAATCTCCCCATTGTCAGAAGAGGATCCTTGACATACTCATGACCTGACAAGGGCCGCCAACATTAATGGGTCAGAGGGGACAACCTAGACAGACTGTCAGGCGGCTGTGTCAGCCTCATAAAGTTACCAGAGCTGCCGATTATGCAGTCTGATAACTGACTCATCCTTAATGAGATAGTCTGAATACAGTCATATATGAAAGATTGTAAGTTACTAATGAAAATAAAAAAGATCCTAAGGTCAGATCTCCTTTATATGATTGTTATTATTAATTTCATTTTATTTATATAATTGATAATTCACTATTTGAGTATACATGTTTGTGTATTTGATTGGGATCTTGAACTCATCTACTGAATGTCCGCAATACAATTCACAGCATAAGAGAATTTGTGATGGGATCACAACTAGTGATTATCTCTAAATGTACAATTGTGAAGTATTGAAAATATCTCTAGTCGATGAATTGATAAAAACGGACATTATCAATTCTGTTGAGACTAGCATGGGTTATTCTCTAATCAGCTGATTCTCACTGGCTGGTGACATTGGGATGTCCGGAGATAAACATGGATGCTAGTTAAGGGAATTAGTTCATTGGAGTGACTAGCTGTAAAACTTCATATGGTAATCTATATAGATATGTCAATGAAGTTCTTACTGCAGCTTAAGTGCAATGTTCCTTTGACTTGCGGTGTTCAAGTCATCTTGGTCATGGAGACTTATACTTTAACATCTTAAGCAAGCATCTCCAAGGAGGTGTGGACCCAGGATGATTGGGTATAAGCCGAAGTGCCCGAAGATGTTTGAACAGCCTACAAAGGATTCACCACTCCTTGCGAGAAGATGTATACCCAGGCCTATCGTCGGATTGTTACTCAAAGCCTCTGGCCAGAGCATGTCATGTTTAGAGTGCGAGTCTCTTAATACATGAGAGTAATTAGAAATCCAAAGGACGAGAAAGACACTACTTAGGCTAGGTGTGACGTAGTCAGCCTAGTGGGGACTGACACAAATAGACCGTGTCCTGAACCAAGTGGGTATAAGATGGTGAAGGGAATGGGGCACGATTTATTAGAGCTGCTGAAGGGTTTCAGAATTACTTCTGAGGTCAAACCGTTGATCTTTCGATTAATTGGGGGTCATGATGTACTACTAGGTGTCACTCATGATCGTTCTATAATTAGTTGATTATAGACGGCCAACATAAATCGAAAGCCTATTTAGTCACACGCACTACGAGTAATCCGAGGGATTTAAAACGAGTTGAAAATTGGATTTTCCAATCAAGAGAAATAAGTCGAATCTGAGTTAATCAGAGGCGCAACGGAAACTTAAAATTGCTAAGTCTTTTGAAGGCTTATTGGGCGAATTAAATGAGTTTAATTCGCGATCGGTTCGTTTTGGTTTGGCCGACCAAAGAGGGTGCTAACCCCCTTTGGTTTGGCCGGCCACAACAAGGGGAAGAAACCAATTTATTTGGTTTAATTAATAAAATAAATCTAGCGCGATTTGTTTTATAAATTATGGATAAATAAATTTGTGTAAAGAAATTTATATAAATAAATTTATAGAAATTTATTCTTTCATGGAAATTAAAATGATCCATGGAATGGTTTATTTTAATTTTATAAAATCAATTATGAATTGATTTTTCCATAATAAGAAAGTTTATAAATTTCTTATAAAATTTATTCCATAATAAAAGGAGAGAAGGTATTTGTTTTATTATAAAGTTAGTTATAATAAAACTTAGCTTAAACGGAATAATTAATAAGAGAATTTATAGGATAAATTTCTTATGAAAATTCTGTTAAGAGGGAGACTTGGCAAGGGAGAGGTTACTATATAAAGGAACCAAGGCTAGGCTTGAATTCCTTAATCAATTGAGTAATCAAGAGATTAATACTCTCCCTCTCTCTTAATCTCTCCCTCTCCTTCTCTCTTCTCCTAGGGCCGGCGCCCACTTCTTCTTGCAAGAGCCGGCGCACCTCAACCCTAGGGCCGGCGCCTCCTCCCCTTAGGGCCGGCGCACCTCCCTCACATCACCTTGAGATTGGCGTGAGCAACCATCATCAAGAAGGAGCCAAACAAGAAGAAGAAGAAGCGGGACGCATCTCCTTCCTTCTCGGAATTTAGATTCCGTTTCTTGTTGGTAAGTTTCCATTCTTTTCTCTTGTTCTTCTAGTTGTGCCTTCCGAGAATCTAGTAGTTCTCGTCGGTACAAAATTCGTAATTTTGCGAAGTCATCCCAAAGAGAACTCGGCGTGGACGCGAATAGAGGCGGAGCTTCCAAGGGACGCTACGGTTGGATCTCGTCCCTTTCTTCGAGTTACGCGAGGTACATAGTAAATTAGTTTACTTTTCCGCAAAGTTTTAATTTATGATTACGTCCACACATCATAAGGTCGCATGCTAGATACGTGGTTAAAATAATTTGTGAAATTATTTTATGTTAATTCTTCCGCTGCACGTAAAATTTTAAAATATTACGAACCCGTATCCTTGTCAACATGCACCCGGTCCCAACACTGGACTCCGCCTCGGCGCCGCCTCCGCCCACCTCCGGATCGATCACGTCGCTCGGTCCACTAGCGACGCGCCGAAGGTCCTCCGACCTCTTCCTGGGGGCCTCTTCTCCGGTGTCTTCGACGGAGCTCATCTCCATTCGGAACGTCGGCAAGGTGTTGCGGAAATGCGGACGAGAAAAAGAGGCAGTCCACTTTGAATACCGGTGTTGTTGATCAGAAATGACAGGGAACGTGAATTACGCCGAAAGCTGCGCCCATGTGGCGCCACGTCGTTCACGCTGCGTTCACGCCGAGTAATTCACGTTCCCTATCATTTCTCGTCTTTAATGGTACTCGAGTATCCCAATGTAACCCAACTGCATAGATACTTCACTGAGTAACTGCTTTTGCATGGAAAATATCCTTTTACTTAGAAGGATAATCCACATCTGTTTCTTCATTGATTTTAGTTGACATTCATAGACTAATGTGTTAAATATGCTTTTATATGTTACTACAGTTCTAGATGTTTTCTGCATTGTTTATTGACTTATATTCTCTCATTAGGTGTTCCAGTGTAGAAGATTTAGTTAGGGGCAGCAAATATAGAAGATCTGGGGTAAGTCATTATTAGCCTTAGTTGATAGTATTTTGATTGCAAAAAACAAAAAAAAACAAAAAAAAACTGTTGCTCAGCTCTAAATTTGTTTTGTGTTACAATGACAACTTTAATCTTTCAGTTAGTTTATTTTAACTGAAGCAGTATTGTTAAATCGCATGATAAGTTTTTAAAGCTTGTAGAAAATATTTTACCAATCTAGGTCCTTTAATCAGTTTCCCCTGAATCATTCTCCCAAAGATTCTTAACTTTAAGCAATTGAATTTGCAGTTTGATGCTAGCTGTTTCAACTAGAATACTTTCTCAAACAATTTTTTAATTAAAATAATGATAGAACTATCTCTCTTACGTCACTGATTCAATGTCTACTGTCTCTGCCACCGTGAAAACATGTCATATCTACAGTTTAGGTAGGAAGAACACCATTAAACAGTGGTTGGCAAATTTTCATATAGGAAATTATACTTATTTTTGTACTATTTTTTGATAAATAAATGTTGTTTCAGCAAGTAAAGTACCTGATTTTTCTGATACTGAAACCGTTCTTTCTTATAACATTTAGCATTGTAGTAGACCTCTTAAGATCTATCAATTGCATTAATTTCATTGTCCTTTTTGGCATTGGCTTACATAGAAACAGTAGCAGCTTCATCAATTAGATCATAGCCACTTCCATAAAGGTTTGGTGTAGGATGACCATCTCCCACGCCTAACCATTTGACGTTTAGTTTTAAGTTGATGTCGTAATTTATCTTCTTTCACATGGCTTAGGGAAAGACTGTGAAGAGCAACCTTTTATTACAATAGTGTAGTATGGCCATCCTCTAATCAAGAAAATTGTGAAGTCTCAGTTTGCAGATATCTTGTTGCTTGCATGGTACTGTAATTCCATGCCATGTAGAGAGGATATTATAATAGTAGACAACTGAGTTTGGGTTGTACAAACTATCAAATATATTGATGCCAAATAGTATGTGATTGCTTCAAACAGATATGCTAAATCCAAAAGTGGTACACGTCAAATTGACATTGTCAGTGTGATAACAAATCGTGAAACTTAGGCAGTGTCCGTTTCAATATTTTTTATTCATTCACTTTATATTCATCAACTCAATTGAAATTGATGGTTATGCGAGCCCACAAGAAACCATAATCATTTACAAATGCTTGGTACGCAACTCAATCATTTTTATTTTTTGGCCGTTGGATATCTCATTCGTATTCTCTAGATGGGTGGTTCTAGTTCCACCCGCGACACCATTTCTTTTGTTCAGTATTCTGCTAGACAAGATAGAGAGGTTAATAGATGAGTTTTGTGAACATTCATTTTATGGTAATATTTCTGATATTATTCCATCGTAATGTTTCATTATCTTTCGAATACTCAATTAATGCTTGCATATTATTCTTAGCCTTGTGTTGACTTGACCCTTCATATAATAAATCAGGCCCTTTTGGCTATTTTTTTTGTACTTCTAAGTTCTATGTTCAGAATTCCTCGTGATCATGCTGCCTTAAGTAATCCACCACAATTCAACTGCTTCTCCTGTGATGTGGACATTACTAATTGAGTTACAACTTCTAAATTCTCAATTTAGCACAATAATCACTACATTACACAATCAGCATGCTGTTCCAATGTTCTTAGGTTTTAATAACTAGCAGTCATATACCTTAACAAGTGCAAAGTACAGACGCAATTATGCACTGATGTATTAGAGATCATCAATCTATGATAGCTATGCCTTGTTTGCTCGTTGACCCATCCATTTAGTGCAGTCGAAGTCTGCTGCAAATTGAATCAAAAATTGTATCTTTAGATTGCAGACTCGAATACATTGTTTTGTAACTTACAAAATAAAATTACCTTAGATTTGGAGGTCCTATACTTTGGCGTTCATCTGCTTCCTGTTGTGGCTGGCATAATTGAAGATGAATGGGCACGTTTGCTTCATTTGTTATGTTGAAATTATATGGAATAGTTGAACTTCTATCAATATCATTCATACCCCATGTTGCATGAACCTGATATTGATCATCGAACATTTATGTTAAATACAATTAATAACTTGTAGACTAACTAAAATTGCAAACGCATATTTATTATTTTGATTTACAATGGTGTGCATTTGTGACCGTACCTTCTTGTGCAGTTCAATATTTTCTTGGCGAAAATAGTTTACCTTCTTGTGTAGTTCCATATTATCCTGCTGAAGAAGCTTTCCCTGCAATAAACCAGTATTTTGGTGAATCAGATATAGAATTGTAAATTTACTGATATGTAGTGAAATATCCTACAACCTTGCGATCCAATGCTTGAATTTCTTCTATCAAAAGGTGTTCCTGCAATTATTAGCACATTTAAAATAGTTGATACCAAAAGGTAAGAAAATATAACTGAATGAAACCAAGGAAGCTAGGACCTTTTTCATTCTGACTCTATGCACACTTGTTTCTAATTGGGTCTCCAGATTCTGTAGATCTTTGACACTTAAGCCAGACAGCTCCTGCCCCATCAGCTGCCTGCAATTGGTAATGGTCTTGAAAAGTAGTATGCTCCAATATATTAATTAAACTCGACTTACAATATGAACATTTAGCTGGTTGTAGCTGACATACCTATGATTTTCTTGCAAGTTATGCAGTTGCAGCCTCAAGCTGATTGCTTTCTTTTGCCAGTTCTGGTGGACAGGGAATTTTACTTTATAAGCCACCACGGTATGAATTTTCTTGAGTAACAATTCATGCTTTCCTCTGAATAATATATACTGCAGCCCTAAAAGAGCATTCCTATCTATCTGGGGAATTGTTAAAGAATATATATGTGCATTCCGAAGTGACTCCATTATAATTGTTTGGAAATTCGTTTATGCTGAGTTACTCCAAAATTGAAACTGAGAAGTTAAACTGAATGTATAAGGACTTCTATTGATTGATGGGGAGCTGACTGTTGCAATGCCACCCATGCAAACTATATGAACTCATACCAACTGAATCCGAATCTGCTACAGTGGTTAGATAATTTGGGCCAAACAAATATATCGAGTTTTTTTATTGTGAAAATTATTTTTTGGATTCCTTTAGCATTACATTCTTACCAATCTAATATAAAATAGTTGATACCAATCTAATAATCGTTATTCTTTCTCTTTTATTCCGTGAAACAAACACACCGTTGTAATATTTGGTGTAATGGTGTTTTTGCTTGTAAAATTGACCTTGGAACACATTCTCATATATTGGGTTTTGTTTTTCAAATTCATATGGAATAGTTATTCGTCGTTCTATTTTAGGAATCTTTTTTTTTTTCTTCTATTCCTTGAAATAATACATTGATTCAAATAATATTGGGCAATCTGGGCCTGCAGTGTGAGCTGATTGAACCAAGTTGATTTGATTAGGCGAGTCTAAATGAACAAGCAAGTAGGTTAGGATAAGTCAATTGATCAAGTCAGCTGGTCTAATCGATTATGTGGGTTAAGCAAACTAGCAGCACTAGCTGATCATTCTTGTTAAGTAGGCAACCTAGTTGGATCGTTGGTGGAGTTGAGCTGACAAACAGGACTCGCTAATCAGGTTTATCAGGCTGGCTGATCTGAGTGAGCTGGTAACGTTGGATGGTTTAGTCGCACGGTAGGCTAGTCGGTCCAAGCTGGCAAGGTAAGTGATCCTGGTAGCCTGATCAACTTACATACAAGACCTGACATGCCCATTTGGATCCATCGCACCGACCACAATTGAGCAGGTGACGGTAGGATGTGGAGGCTAGTTGTCATTCCTGCCCAAAACGTATGGATTTTAGTGTTAACAGCGTCAGGGTCTGGCTCGCGGAAGGCTGTGCAGTATACGGTCCAATGTACACATTTTAGAGTGCATTTGTTCGTAGGTAATTTTTATAAAATTAAATGGGTAAAAAATTAAATAATTGAATTACTATATATATAATATCTATAAAATAAAATATTTTAGGCAATTCACTAAAGAGGGCATGTCTTTTCTATATTAATTTTTATATTAATAATATTTTTTCAGTTTAATGTTTTTGAATTAATAATAAATGGCCTTTATAATTTTTTAAAAATCAGTTTAATATTTTTTAATTAAATTATTATATATTTAATGCCTTTATATTAAAATATTTTAGGCAGGGCATGTCTTTTCTAAGATGAATTTTATAATAATAATATTTTTTCAGTTGAGATAATTAATAAACTATTTAATTTTTGTTGAGATATTATTGAAAATCTTCTTTAAACTATATTAATATTAATTCTGAATTTATTATTTCTTTTATTAAATTTTAATTTTGAAAATAAATCTCATCAAAATTTTGTCACTAGCTCATGATAATTTTGAATGTTAAAATCTCATCAAATTCTGAAACTAAACTATCTTTTGAAAGTTAGTCGAATAATTTTGAAGTTAGTGCGACAGCACGAACTGTGCTCCATGTATACTATAGCTGCTAGACACCTGAATAAAGGTATTTTTAGAATATGCTAATGGTCCATTTGATGACAATATTAAGGGGCTAAACTTTTTCCCAATTAAAATCTTACTAATAGTAAAGAAAAATCCTACGTATATCCTCTGTTTACTGTAATCAATGAATCTGCTTGTGGATGGATTATCAAAATGGTTGAATCAGCCGGTCTGATCCAGGGCTATAAACAATGTTTAAACAAAATCTAGTAGATTGCTTTTGATGCATTAGTAATTATATCGATGATACGTGGGGCCAAAAACGCATGATTGCTATGAAAAAATAACTCTATTATGCAAGTGCATCGGAACCAAACGAAAAGTTACAGGGGCGTCATGTGATTTGACATGTAATGAATGACAGATGCAGATGAGCTGTAAACCTCAAAGCACACAGGACAGGCCGCTCAATGGATAAGATGCTTTACTTGCGCACGTGACTGACAATCTAATACAAGAGCTGGTTTTAATACTCCATTCTATTGATGGCCTTTTGAATTTTTAAGACTAGTGATAAGCTGTTCAACTTGTGAAATAAAAGGTCTTAACGATAAGCTTCAGCAAAAACAGATTGTGGTATGATATTGAACAAACCTGTATCCATCTCTTCTAATATTAATTTCGACCTTGCAGTTTAATATTAAATACTGTCAAATTTTACAGCACATCCATATTTAAATTATCTCGCGGGGTGAAGGTCTCAAGTTCATGCAAAACTGAAGTGTGAAAGATCCTTCAGCAATCATCTAGATTTTAAATAATTAAATATCTAGTTATCTAGTCCTTCACAAATATTCCCACAATCTAGGTTTGTAATTCTCTGCATTTGGAATTCAAATTATGGTTGGGGCATGGTTCGGTAAAAACAAAATAATATCAGGACTGGTTAATAATAAATGGTATAAGTATGGTAAGATGCCCAATTTTCTTTTCCTCGCCTTTAGAGTTTTTGCGGAAAATTATTAGGGGAAAAAACAAAGGTTAACTTGTTTTTACTCTATTATATTCAGTTCCTCCCTTGAAAAATAAAAAAACATTTTCCGCTTTCCTTTGTCATGGTATTTCATCCCATTCAAAATACTCATTGGGTTCATTCATAGCCTGACAACAATTTTATGAATATTTTGTTTAATTGATAAGGGATTTTAACGCTTACGTAAATATTAATCTTAATCAAGGTATAAGAAATTAAATTGTATAAAATAGATACCAATTTTTTTTTTGGATAGATGATCATTTTTCTAAAAGGCCCGATTTTAGACTACGATTGGCATATCATTTTTCTAAAACCGCCATTAATTAGAGAGATATACTTCCCTGTATCTAATAATCGGTTTCATAGAATCCATCGTTAACTAGTAAATTCTAGGATATAAATATTTAGTCGAGCAACATAAATCCAGACAAATTGCAATGACGCTCAATATGCAACTAGACAGCTAAAATTGTAAAGCAAAAAAACAAAAATACCTTCATTTCCGAAGCCGCAGACGTAATTAGATGCTGTTCCTCTTTTGATTTAGTGTATCGCTCGATGACAGACTTCATGCTGATATATTTACATGTTAAAAAAAAAAAGAGAAAAAAATTAGAATTAATTTCAAGATTATAATGTGTAAAAACGCTGAAAAAAATGAATATTTTTCTTTAGTTTAGCCAGATGAAAAATGAAAATAAATAAAACCCTTAAACTCGATCTCAATAAAATCCCTCCCTCCTTGACCAGATTGATCCCCGCACCGATCTCAACCCATCTCTTCCGCCTGATTGAGCTCGGCTTGCTAGAGCACCTCAGCTCAGGTGACCCTCCCCATAAGGAAAAACAAGGAGCTCTTAATGATCACTAAGAGGTCCGGCCAAAGGGCGCGGAGGTAGCTAAGGAGGGGTGGCGTAGTTAAAGGAACAGTGCACAGCTGCCATAGTACCAGAGGAGTATCTTATGAAAGCTGAGGAGAGTATGAATAACTTGCATAAGCAAAAGACCACTTGTATAATTTCGAATAGTTGCTTTTCCACGGAATCCTATGCATTTTTTTTACCAATAAATAATTTTTTATCAGCTATGAATTTTTGTCATGTAACAATTTACTCCCCCCCCCCCCCCCCCCCCGATCAATGTATTTTCAAATGCATGGAAAATATAATCGCTATATAAAAAAAGCTTAGTGGGTGACGAAATGATTAAAATATCCTATTTAAAATGCAAGTGTTTGACACAATCATTTGTAGAGCCGTTTATTCCAAGTCGGTGATAGCTCAAGCATACAAAACGAAAAGGCATTTATCCTTTTGTAAAAAAGAAAGTAGGGAAAGACCAGCCCTCGCATCTAAATGTTCATACAGGATCCTAGTAAATGAAACAAAACGTGTCCGAATTTGTTATTGTCAATCAAAACAATGATATCAGTGATATTTGCAGTTCCTTCATTTCTCCTGATGTAATATAAAGCCATAATGCAGTAAAAGAGCCATGCGACTATGCGAGACGATAAAAAAAAAATCATATTAAGCGTAATATGGTGAGCGCATAGTGCTAAAAACCTCAAATAACAGAGACTCGTCGGAAGTCTGGCGATTGTCTTACTTCTCAAATTAATATAAATCTCTTATAAATATAACATCAATTCTTTTGTATTGAAAACCTAGGGATAGATGAAATAAAACAAAGAGATCATAATCACCATCTTCTTGATCAGTGATGGGGGAGTTCCTTTATTTTTCCTAAAGTGAAGATGATAATGCAGTAAAAGAGTCATGTGAGAGTAAAAAAAATCGTATTATTCTGTAGAATCATTTGTAGATCGACCAATTTCGAGACTCATAGATCATGATCCACGTAGTTACTTATATCAAAGAGCTGATCAGTAACTGATAAGGAGAGAAAGAGAGATCGAGAGGAAAAGATGTGAACCTGGTGTTGGAGAACTCGTAGAGCCTGCCAGTGCTGGAGAAGACGACGACGCCAACCTCCGCGTCGCAGAGGATGGCGAGCTCCTTGGCCTTCTTGAGCAATCCATTCCTCCTCTTAGAGAATGTCACCTGTCGGCTCGTCGTGTTGTCGATCCTCTGGATCACTATCTTTCCTCTCCCCATGATCTACAACCCAACGAATCCAACAATCAAAAAGGGTAAAATCGCAGTACGAGAGAGAACAACGTCCTCGATCGATCAGATCTGGAGAAATTAAGCAAACGGAAGGGAGATCGAGGCGACCGAAAACCTAGTTTCAGAAAACAGAAACGACGGCGACTCGATCACGTACCTGATGCTTGTCGATCAATCGGTTAGCACTGGCAGCGGCTGATGAGATCGACGATCCCTAGCTCCGGAATCGATCGGTGAGGGGACGGAAAAGGGGGAAGGGATTCGGCTCCTCCACGGAGATTAGGGATGTGGGGGATGAATTGATGGATCGACTCATTGGCGGAGCATTTGGAGGAGTTTGAGGGTCGGCGTACGAACTGCAAGGGAAGGTGCACCCCCTACCATATCGATCACCGACGCGTGGTGGGACGGCGCAGTGGATATATATATATAGTCGGAAGTAGGCACCAAGCATCGCACGGCACCAACAGGCAACAACTATTTTTCTTTTAATGTTTTTCTATTATTTGAAATTAAATGGAAGAGAAAGCATTTTATTTTTTTTTTTATTTTTTTTTTTTTAATAAAACAATTAGTTTCTAAAGTCTTAACTGAGGAAATAAAGTAAAAGCGGAATTTAAAATTACCAAATTGCAAAATGGTTGTTTATGCTATTTTTTAAAATAAATTTGGTTTATTTTAAAAATTATTAAATTATTAATTCGAGGTTATTTAATTATTTAAAATTTTTAAATTTGCATAGTCAATACTACTATTCTCTAGCAGTGAAAGAGGATCGTCATCTTTTATCCAAGATGCTTCATACATTTTAGAAGAAGATAAATGACCTTCTCAAATTAAAAACACGAAATTATTCGAAATAATATTTATATAAATTATAGTTAAGTATCAAGTATACTCGCAAGGTCATATACTATTTTTGGATGATGGGTATGGTTACTTCAATATTGTGCGCTGGTTGAAATATCACTGCATCTAAAATGGGAAGTTAACAATGGTCAGTGATCCTATCGATAAACGGAGAGGACTCTCGCTCAGATAACGCAGTAAGACAGATGAGTCACAGAGGAGTTTAGGGTTAGATCAGAAGCTAGCAAGGAGAACAGAACTTTGGGGCGGAACAGGGTTAAGAATGGAATCACAGGGAAGCTATGAGAGGATGAGAAGCCAATCCAACAGAATCCTCTCTTTGAATCACTAGGCGGACCTTATATAAGGAAGGGGGAGGACTCCTGTCTTGTCTGGGTTGTCTTGTCTCATAAAAGTTAATCTTCTGACATGATCCCTTGGCAGCCTTAGTTTCCCCGAGGATCTGGTGTGGCCACCAAAAGGTCTATCTATGCTGTCACTTTTCTGTCTTCATCAATGTCTGATGCCTTAGAAACATATGATTATGGCAGGTGTTAGGACCTTGTCGTTTGCTTGGGGGGGTGAATAACAATTTTCAATTTTCTCTTCTTACAATGTCAGCATGCGCAAGTGAAAATACTAATAACAAAATCAAACAATCACTAACATCAAACATTTACGTGGTTCGGAGATAAAGCTCCTACTCCACGATTGCTCGTAAGGTGGACGATCTCGATTCGTCGGTAGATAACTCCCCGGAAGACCTCCGACTAGCTCGTGTAGCTCCTTGTGGGTGGAGAAACCTCTCCACAACCTGATCAACACTCCTGAGCTCTTAGACTACTAATTGGCCTTTACCCAAAGCCAATTTCGTCAAGAACTCACAGTCAAAATCGAGCCCCTTTAAATAGTGCTCTAGGCTGATATGACCATTACCGGTCGACTGGTCCAAGGCCAGTCGACTAGTCCCACTCAAATTCTACCGTTACAGCTTAACGTTCAAATTTGAGCTACCATCAGTCGACTGCTCCAGGGGCAGTCGACTGATCTTTCTGTCCTTCATCAGTCAACTGCTCTGGCACCAGTCGACTTATCCACTTCTACACCTAAGGTTTCCCTTCCCCGAGTACATTTCTCTTAGCACTCGAACCCTAGGATTTCAAGAGTACAATTCCCTCAGCACTCACACCCTCACGATTCAGCTGACTCTTCTTTCAGCAGTCTTGATCTGTTGCCTTCAAGCCCTCTTCGACTTTGACTCTTGTCCCTCAGATGCGCACACAAGCCCATGGCTCGCCTCCATGCCATCCTTTGCGTATGCCTTGAAGTCCGCTTCCCTCGGCTCATCGTTCCTGCTCCAACAGTCTCGACCTGTTGCCTTTAAGCCCTCTTCGACTTTGGCTCTCGTCCCTCATATACGTGTTAGTGATATGAGAGAAGTGTCCTAAGGCAATCGCCTTATGATTGTAAATATTTATTTTAATAAATGATAATTCACTATTTGAGTATACATGTTTGTGTATTTGATTGGGATCTTAAACTCATCTACTGAATGTCCGCAATACAACTCACAGCATAAGAGAATTTGTGATGGGATCACAACTAGTGATTATCTCTAAATGTGCAAATGTGAAGTATTGAAAATATCCCTAGTCGATGAATTGATAAATACAGACACTATCAATTCTGTTGAGACTAGCATGGGTTATTCTCTAATCAGCTGATTCTCACTGGCTGGCGACATTGGGATGTCCGGAGATAAACATGGATGCTAGTTAAGGGAACTAGTTCATTGGAGTGACTAGCTGTAAGACTTCATATGGTTATCTATGTAGATATGTCAATGAAGATCTTACTGCGGCTTAAGTGCGATGTTCCTTTGACTTGCGGTGTTCAAGTCATCTTGGTCATAGAGACTTATACTTTGACATCTTAAGCAAGCATCTCCAAGGAGGTGTGGACCCAAGATGATCGGGTATAAGCCGAAGTGCCCGAAGATGTTTGAACAGCCTACAAAGGATTCACCACTCCTTGCGAGGAGATGTATACCCAGGCCTATCGTCGGATTGTTACTCAAAGCCTCTGGCCAGAGCATATCATGTTTAGAGTGAGAGTCTCTAAAATACATGAGAGTAATTAGAAATCCAAAGGACGAGTAAGACATTACTTGGGCTAGGTGTGACGTAGTCAGCCTAGTGGGGACTGACACCATTGACCGTGTCCTGAACCAAGTGGGTATAAGGTGGTGAAGGGAATGGGGCACGATTCATTAGAGCTGCTGAAGGGTTTCAGAATAATTTCTTCTGAGGTCAAACCGTTGATCTTTCGATTAATTGGGGATCATGATGTACTACTAGGTGCCACTCATGATCGTTCTATAATTAGTTAATTATAGACGGCCAACATAAATCGAAAGCCTATTTAGTCACACGCACTACGAGTAATCCGAGGGATTTAAAACGAGTTGAAAATTAGATTTTCCGATCAAGAGAAATAAGTCGAATCTGAGTTAGTCAGAGGCGCAATGGAAGCTAAAAATGGCTAAGTCTTTTGAAGGCTTTTCGGGCGAATTAAATGAGTTTGATTCGCGGCGGTTCGGGTTGGTTTTGGCCGGCCAAAGAGGGTGCCAAAACCCCTTTGGTGGCCAGCCACAATAAGAGGAGAAAACCAATTAATTTTGGTTTAATTAATAAGATAAATCCAGCGCGATTTATTTTATAAATTATGGATAAATAAATTTGTATAAAGAAATTTATATAAATAAATTTATAGAAATTTATTCTTTTATAGAAGATTAAAATAATCCATGAATTAGGTTTATTTTAATTTTATAAAATCAATTATGAATTGATTTTTCCATAATAAGAAAGTTTATAAATTTCTTATAAAATTTATTCTATAATTTAAAGAGAAGAGGAATTTGTTTTATTATAAATTAGTTATAATAAAACTTGGTTTAAACGGAATAATTCATAAGAATTTATAGGATAAATTTCTTATGATAATTAATTAGTTTTATTATAAAGTTAGTTATAATAAAATTCATAAGAGAATTTATAGGATAAATTTTCTTATGATAATTAATTTATTTTATTATAAATTAGTTATAATAAGACTAGGCTTAAACGGAATAAGCAATAAGAAAATTTATAAGATAAATTTCTTATAACTAATTCTGTTAATTCCGTTAATTCGGTTTAGAGGGAGACTTAGCAAATGAGTTGCTACTATATAAAGGAACCAAAGGCTAGCCCTTATTCCTAATTAAGAGATTAATTATTCTCTCCCTCTCTTTCTCTTAATCTCTCCTCTATTCCTCCTTCTCCTTCATTAGGGCCGGCGCCCTTCATTTGTTTAGGGTCGGCTCCCTCTTGGTTGCTAGGGCCGGCGCACCCTATCAACTCCAAGCAAGGTTGGCGTGAGCTAACAAGAAGAAGGAGAACCCGAACAAGAAGAAGAAGAAGCGGATAGCGACTCCTCTCTTCTCGGAATTCGATTCCGTTACATCATTGGTTAGTTTCCTAATTTCTCTCTTGTTCTTCTAGTTGTGCCTTCCGAGAATCTAGTAGTTCTCGTCGGCACAAAACTCGTGACTTTGCGAAGTCATCCCGAAGAGAACTCGGCATGGACGCGAATAGAGGCGAAGCTTCCAAGGGACGCTACGGTTGGATCTCGTACCTTTTCTTCGAGTTACGAAAGGTACAAAGTAAATTAGTTTACTTTTCCGCAAAGTTTTATTTTATGATTATGTCAACACACCATAAGATTGCATGCTAGATACGAAGATAAAATAATTTAGGAAATTATTTTATGCAAATTCTTCCGCTGCACGTAAAAATTTTGAATTTTACGAACTCGTATCCTTGTCGACATGCACCCGGTCCCAACAATACGCACACAAACCCTCGGCTTGCCTCCATGTCATCCTTCACATATGTCTCGAAGTCCACTTCCACCGGCTCATCGTCCCTGCTTTGTCCACGGTCCCTTGGATGCATGCAAGCGCACGACTTGTCTCCCATGCCATCCTTCACCGGTCCCAAAATCGTTCAGCTAAGTCCATGTGTATCCTACAAACCTACACACTCACATACACTTATCAAACATAAGGGTGAACCTAACTTAAATCCTTTGCCCAAACATTAAAATACATGGACACTCCGGACCATAGATTGCCCCAACAATCTCCTCCTTTTTGATGTTTGACAATACGTTTAAGTTAGGGAAAACAAATAGCAAATACAATGCAAACATGCATAGATCCTACCACAAGGCATCCCCACACCTAACCTCCCCAAGTGTTTAGGACTTCTACCAAAACGAGCTTTTTAAAACCTCTCTAAGGCTCCCCCTACATTGGACTTACAAAGGCTTTTTAAGAACCTCTCCAAGGTTCCCTTTACGCCACCAAATGAGCAACAATGCTCCCCCTTTACCTAAACTCCCCCTCGACCTAGGATTTCTTGCAAAGGCGTGCTTGGTTTTCCACTTAAACCCAACACTTCTCCCCCTTTGCCACACATCAAAAAGACACCAACAATTTCCCTCTTATTGGATTCTTTAACCTCTAATGATCATAAACACAGTATACTACCCCCATAGGATTACACACTCGTTTTACATCATTTGAACACCTTTTGACTGCTGAAAAACTATTTCAGCCCATATCAGTCGACTGCCCCCCTGGACCAGTCGGCTGGCACCCCGAAACTCTCATTTTCAACATTTCTGACCCAATTTCAGAAATACACCAGAAATTTCACAAATCTCCAAAAATTTTTAAATTTTGTGGAGAGGTTTGTGGTACCCATATCTACATGAAAAAATGCATTCAAACATGTATCTATCACCATTCCCAAAATTGATACAAAACTCAAAACTAGCTAAATAGTTCAATTGAACCATAACCTAAAGTTCTAGTTTTGACCTCCTCTTGATATCTCTGCCCATACCAACTTACAATGCATCCCTAGCGTTGATTTACATGACATCTACACATCAAAAGCCAATTTCCATGCTCTATGACTCTAATGTCATATTTTCATGTATGGAACTTAAATCCATTGTGCCAAATCCCTAGGATTTAGACTTCAAACTCGTCTCCAACTCCTTTGGCACACTTTATGACCCATCTAGACTTCCGAGAGAAATCCTCCTGAGATTCATAAACCATGGGTCTCAACTTGACTCCTAGAGCTCCTCCTTGAGCTCTTAGCCATAGCCACCTCCCTAGGTGACTCAACAAACACTAGGCCACATCGGTATTCCTCCGGTGACTTTTGGCCTACACCCTTAACCTTCTTAACCTTGGACTCTTGTCCTTAGTTAAGACTTTCTTCTTGCTTTTAAATGGCACCCCCTTGTCATATTTGGATTTTCCCTCCTTGCCATAGTTATATGTCACCCTAGTATATTTCTTTTCATTGGCATCGGAGAACTTAGATCGACATCCTAGACCCGATCTATCATTATTGGGTTTTTGACCACCCAATCTCATATCTAAACCCTTAGATCCAATAGTGAATCTGTAAGTACCCCTGGTTGATTTTGATGTGATCAACCTATTTAAGTTAGGTCCTGATATGTTTAATCCCTTTGGTAAATGTGCAGGAGCTTAGGTACGGAGGAAGTCAAGCGTAAGACGTAGCAGACGAGAAGGATTGTGCGGGGAAGTGAGCCGACGGGCTTGGTAAAATCCGAGGGACGCAGAAGCTGTGGAAGAGTACACTGGTGGATCGAGAAGGACGTACGCGATGCCCGAGGGACGGGAAACCTGGAGGAAGCACGCTCGAGGGGCGAAAGGTCGGAGTCGAGTTCGGGTGAGCCAAACTCCGATTGGCCGAAAATCACCCAGAAGATGAACCAAAAGACTGGTCAGTTTGACCATGTCAAACCAGGCGCTTGAAAAAAAAGAAAATTTAATTATTGCTAAGAATACTCGAACTCTAGACCTCGGCAGCATATACTGCCATGGTTAC
Source organism: Boesenbergia rotunda (assembly GCA_024364735.1). Lineage (NCBI taxonomy): Eukaryota > Viridiplantae > Streptophyta > Magnoliopsida > Zingiberales > Zingiberaceae > Boesenbergia > Boesenbergia rotunda. Next base: position 42,391 of record JAGFNQ010002768.1, read on the forward strand.
CAATTGGGATAACAATTAATGACATTGAGATGCTGCCGATGATTCTACTTGAAGATGATAACATCAAAGTCTAAAGCAGATGATAAAATCTTAAAGGATAAAACCTTATCCTTGAATCAGATCTAATGGATGCAGTTTAATCCTATCCAAGATCAACCATCCAGATTACATCCATGGATCAACGACCAAGAGAAAATTCCTCAACAATCAACAATCCAGATTTATTCTCTTAGGTTATAAATAGGCTCAGAGTTTCAACCATTTCATTCATTCAATTAATTCATTTCTTGTAAACTCTCTAAAAGTCTAGCGTGCTATTTTTGTAAGGCTTCTCCGCCACAAGGAAATTTTTATTGAGCGTCCACTGCCTTGGAAACAACGTTCTCAGTTGCAACCAAGTTTCTTTTTTAAAGATGAGTGCCTCCACTTTCATTTTTTTTTCGTTTATTCATCCCCTCTAGCTGGTCCACCCCGATCCAACAAGTGGTATGAGAGCCAAGGTCGCCGCAGATGGACTAATTGCCGATTGCAGCAATTTCAAGAAAATGATTGGAGCCGTAATCTACCCATCGAAATTTGAGGGGGAGTTCGCGATGTGGAAGCGTCGAATGCAGGTATCTTTCAAAATAGATATTGAACTGCTACTAATTATGAAAAATGATTTTTCAGTTTCTAAAGACAACAACGACAAGGATAAAAAAATAGAGTCGTGGACCAAGAAGGAGCAAGCTGACTTTGTAGCAAACGACAAAGCGAAATTTCATCTGCTAGCCGTTATTCCCGTGCAAGAAGTCAACTGCATCGGGAATTACAACTCGGCAAAAGAGCTTTGGGAGAAACTCCTGGAATTGCATGAAGGTACCTCTGATGCAAAACTGGCGCGACGAGACCTTCTTCGAATCCAACTGACAAACCTCCGGATGGAGGATGGAGAATCAGTTGTGCATCTACACGCCAAGGTAAAAGAACTAATCACAGACCTTGAGAACCTTGGAGAAAAGGAAACAAGTCGCGACGCTCAAAGGTACGTCTTAAATGCATTTCCGAGAACTCCAGAATGAACCTCGATAATCGATGCGTATTTCATTTCAAAAGATTTAACGGTAAGTACATTAGAGCAATTATTTTCTACTTTAGAACTTCACGAATCTCGTTTTGTAGAAAAGAATAAGAAAGCAGGCATCGTCGCACTGAACACAAGGAAGATCCAACTCGACAAGGAATTCTCGACTGACGACGAAACAACAAAAATGGTAAGTTCATTTAAAAGTTTTTTTAAAGCTAACAAATTTAAAGAATGCAGAAAAGAAGATGGTCCCCAATGTTGATACAGTTTGATCCGATTGTTATTTTGGTGTTGACACCGATTTAAGTTTGGTTGAGCAAATTCGGATTAAGTCCTGGACGGGGACTGGGCATGAATCCCGGTGAGTGAAGCCGGGTGACACGAATCCCGATGAGTGAAGCCGGGTGACACGAAACCCGGTGAGTGAAGCCAGGTACTGGTGAGTGAAGTCGAGGGAAGGAAACCCTGGTGAGTGAAGCCGGGTCCTGGTGAGTGAAGCCGGGTGATGGAAACCCCGGTAAGTGAAGCCAGGTCCTGGTGAGTGAAGCCAGGTTACGGAAACCCCGATGAGTGAAGCTGGGTGACGGAAACCCCGGTGAGTGATGTCAGGTCCTAGCGAGGGAAGCTAGGTGAAGGAAACCCTGGTGAGTGAAGTCAAGTCCTAGCGAGGGAAGCTAGGTTGAACAAAGTCCCGGTGAGTGAAGCTGGGCATGAAGTCTAGGTCTGGGGGACTAAGCGTGAGTCAGCCAAGTGTCTGGATCGATCTGGAGTTCGATCAGAAGTTGGCACGAGTTCCCTTGTTAATAGATCGGTCTGGGGACCGATCCAGGGCGTCTGATCGTTCTGGTGAACGATCAGAAAGAGAACAGAATGTTTCTGTTTGGCTTCTGATCGTTCTGGTGAACGATCAGAGAGAGATCAGAATGTTTCTGTTTAGCTTCTGATCATTCGGGTGAACGATCAGAGGGAGATCAGTAGGGTTCTGGAGAAAACCCTGATCGGTCAAGGTGACCGATCAGGGTCCTCCTGGACCGATCAAGATGGGTCCTAATCGGTCCAAAGGTGACCTGATCGGTCACTGTTGTTGGACCTTGGATGGCTAGAGAGGGGGGCGAGTGAATAGCCAAACACTAAAATTTCTCGCTTCTTAGAAACTTTCTATGATCAGGGTTAGCAGTGGAAACAAACACAGAAAGAACAAACAGAACTGAAATACAAAGATAGAAACCAAACCAGTCGCTAACAAGGAGGGTTTACAAGGTTTGGGGATAACTTGCCCCTACTCCTTGGCGTGCCCTTGAGGTGGGCGATCCCTTGATCGTCGGCAGATCAAGCCCCAGGAAATCCGGATAGAATAGAACCTCCTTCTCGGTGGAGAAATCTCTCCATAGCAGTCTCAACAGAATGATGTAATTAAACATAAAGAAACACAAGAAGACTTACAGAGCACTAGGACAGAAGGCACACAAGAGAACGCTTCACCGAGCTCAACCCAACACAACTCTCACGCAAGAACTCCCCGCTCTTCGTGTCTGCTTGCTGATGGACTCGCAAAGCTCTCCCCTTCTTCCAAATTCTCAAGTTGCAGAGATTCAAAAGTTGCTCTAGAGTTTTCAGTAGTATGCCTGAGTTATCTCTTCTCCTTCACCATCCATCTTTTAAGCTCTGCTCATCAGCAGGTCACCACTAGCGCCTCTGCAGCTCACCTGCACATCTGCAGCTCACAGGAGCGTCTGCAACCTCCGCCACCAACCCACTGACCTCTACTGGACTCCACTGAACCCTCTTCAGCCGAGCCTCAGGTCAGTCGTCAGCCTCGCCAGACAGTTGCCAGCCTGCGCCAGAAGCCGTTGAAACCTGCAAAGGGAAAACAAACAAACCTGACCGAAGCGAAAGTCGTCACTTGACCCTCTTTCTTGGTTTGAGTCTTCCCTGTCTCACCTACACACTCAACAGAAGCTTAGCAAAGCATATCACAAAGAAATCAGCAGGTATCAGAAGGATTCAGAGTGATTCAAAGCGATCTGACAACGTTTTCAAATTAAAGTTCAGACACTGATCGGTCACCTGACCAATCAGTGAAGATCTTGATCGATCTGGTCACCTCCTAATTGATCCAGTGTCTCTGTGATTGGTCACACTGACCGATCAGGGATTGTGGATCGGTCACAATGACTGATCCACCAGGTTACTGGGTTTCCAAGCCAGTTCACTAACCTGAGGCACTTGATCGGTCACCTGACCGATCAGGTTGTTCCTTGATCGGTCTGGTGACCGATCAGGTCACTCCCTAACCGATCAGGAGCCATCCTAAACGGTCAGGATGCAGAAAGACCGATCCCTGATCGGTCAGATAGACCGATCAGGTTGTTTACAGAGATCTTCTCAGAACTCTCTGATCGTTCACCAGAACGATCAGAAGCCAAACAGAAACACTCTGATCGTTCACTAGAACGATCAGGAGCCAAACAGAAACATTCTGATCTCTCCCTGATCGTTCACCAGAATGATCAGAAGCTGAACAGAAACATTCTGTTCTCTTTTGATCGTTCGCCAGAATGGTCAGACAACCTAGATCGGTCACCAGACCGATCCACAAACAGGAGTTAGTGCCAACTCCCTGATTGGACTCCAGACCGACCTAGCTCCGACCAATTCAACCCTAAGTCCATAGAACAGGCTCCCTAGCCTTCTCTGACTCATTCTGGTCCCGAAGAAAGAGCTCACGTGCCCTCTCCGACCAGTACACTCAATGCTCAGTCCCCCGGACCAAGACTTCGTGCCCGACTTCACTCACCGGGACTTTGTTCAACCTAACTTCACTCGCTAGGACCTGACTTCACTTACCAGGGTTTCCTTCACCTAGCTTCACTCGCTAGGACTCGGCTTCACTCACCGGGGTTTCCATCACCTGGCTTCACTCACCAGGACCCGGCTTCACTTACCGGGGTTTTCGTCACCCGGCTTCACTCACCAAGACCCGGCTTCACTCACCAGGGTTTCCGTCACCCGGCTTCACTCACCGGAACCCGGCTTCACTCACCAGGGTTTCCGTCATCCGGCTTCACTCACCGGGGTTTTCGTCACCCGGCTTCACTCATCGGGACCCGACTTCACTCACCGAGATTCATGCCCAGTCCCCGACCAGGACTTAAGCCGATCTTATCTTACTAACCTAAACTTAAATCGGTGTCAACACCAAAACAATAATCAGGTCAGACTGCATCAACAACTGTGACCGATCAGGGCACAACCTGATCGGTCAGGTGGCCGATCAGGTCAAGGAACCTGCGGGTTGTGGCTTGAAATCCCAATAAGCTGGTGGATCGGTCTGGTGATCGATCCTCGATCCCTGATCAGTCAGTGTGACTGATCACATAGTCACTGGATCGATCAAGTAGGAGCCTGATCGATCAGGATCTTCACTGATCGGTCCGAGTGATCGATCATGATCTTCACTGATCGGTCCGAGTGACCGATCAGTGTCTACACTTTAATTTGAAAACGTTGTCAGACTTCTGATAACGCTCTGAATCGCTTTTGATTTCTCTGTTACACTGCTGATTTGTTTTTGATTTGCTGTGTTAAGCCTCTGTTGAGTGTGCAGGTAATGCAGGGATGACACAAACCAAGAAGGAGGGTCAATTGGCGACTTTCGCTTCGGTCAGGTTTGTTTGTTTTTCATTCGCAGGATTCAACGGCTTCTGGCGCGGGCTGGCAACTGTCACGCCCCGAGACCCAGGAGCTGCAATTCCAATATAAAATCGGACAGCATCTCCCCTGTCCGGTGGACAATTTACATATACAAACAACACACGTAGATAATAATTTAGCCTCAGGCCTCAAATTCAAGACAAAACATAATCATAACACAAAATAAACCATACCTGACTGCGGACCGGTCCAACTTACAACAAAACAACAAACACATAGTCCATCAGAGAACTCAAAAAATATAATACCAAGACAAATGAAATGCGATACAAGTTCCACGACATAAAACCAATACAAACCAAATAATACAATGTAAAGGAACATAACTACGCGGAAGCACCCATCATTGGAGTCGTAGGGACCTGAGACCGGCAACTGGGGCTCTCTTGGAGACCAATCAACCTGGAAACAAAAATATAGGCAACGGTGGTGAGTCCAAATAAACTCAGCGGATACCGAAATAGATATGCATAGCAAGCTATAAATAACAATAAGAATCACGCTGATACAGTCTCGAGTATAGGGGATAAAACATAACTGAAACCTAAGAGTGAATACATACCAGAGTCCGTCTATCCTGCAGATAGGTGTAATCAATCCCCTATATAACCTCAAGAATAATACACAATCCAAATGTATATGTCACCTATACGTGTATATCAAATATATACAGCACTCAAACACAATAAACACCAACAAAGATTCAATGCATCATATACACCCGATGCAATGATCTGTTCTGTACGCACTTCAGCCACCACCAGACCAGCGGTCGGGTGAACAGAAAACAGACAAGCCAACCACTCGTGGTTGCATAGAGTAGTCAAACACTCGCGACATTCAACATATGAAGCCCAACACGCGTGGCTATGCTAATATGATGTCCAGCACCTGTGGCAATGCAATATGTAGCCCAGCACCTGTGGCTATGCAAATATGACGCCTAGCACTTGTGGCAGATGCAATATGTAGCCCAGCACCTGTGGCTATGCAAATATGATGCCTAGCACCTGTGGCGGATGCAATATGTAGCCCAGCACTTGTGGCAATGCAAATATGATGTCCAACACCTATGGCAATGCAATATGTAGCCCAACACCTGTGGCTATGCAAATATGATGCCTAGCACCTGTGGCGGATGCAATATGTAGCCCAACACCTGTGGCTATGCAAATATGACACCTAGCACCTGTGGCGGATGCAATATGTAGTCCAGCACCTGTGACTATGCAAATATGATGCCCAACACCTGTGGCAATGCAATATGTAGCCTAGCACCTGTGGTTATGCAAATATGATGCCTAGCACCTGTGGCGGATGCAATATGTAGCCCAGCACCTATGGCTATGCAAATATGACGCCTAGCACCTGTGGCGGATGTAATATGTAGCCCAGCACCTGTGGCTATGCAAATATGATGCCCAGCACTCGTGCCAATGCAAGTATGACACCCAACACTCGTTGCGATGCAAATATGATGCAGGCATGACTGAAGACGGGCTCAGACCTCAGGGGAGCCGATGGTCTCCATCATGATAATAGCATCGTGCTAATAGCTCAATCAATACAGGAAACCTGACTGCGCGACGGGCTCAAATCCTAGGGGAGCTGATGATCGCCAGTATGCAATCATCCAGAGCCTACAGCTCAGTATACAACCTAGAGGGTAAAGTATGCTAACGACACCCTCCTCACTAATCAGATCTTCAACCATAGGCCGGTAGAAAAGGTATAGGTCTAACACATGCATCCAGATCTAACCATTCTACCCTAGGTATCCATACAAGGTATATCTAGGAATCAATCCAACTACAGATACAAAGTAACCTATTACTGTATTTGTGCACATAAGCACACAAGACAGATAACGAGACTGTATGGAACTAAATAGGAATTATCTAAGAAGAGTAAGCAATATATATCTAATCATGATATACAAAGGCAGGTATAACGTAGAAACCTACTGTTATCTATAACAAACTATGCATAATAGTAAGACAGTATCTAAAAAGATAAGTCAGGGATACCCGCCTCAAAGTAGCAGTCCGTATCAACAGAGAACCTCCCGTCCCAAAAATCAGCAACAAATCAGTGTCCTGTATCAAAGGACATAGTTTCTTAGCTATTACAAAGATAGTAACTAGCTAATAAGTCCCTAAACCATATTAGGGTTAACCTATTCAACCTATTTCATTTAATTACTTCTAATTAAATGATAAGTTCATAACTACTCCATGTAGTTTTGATTTGGTTAATTCTTAGATTCTATACTCAACTAAGAATTCGGTAGAACCCAAGAAACAACCCAATAGATTTGATGAAAACCTCACGCCATCATCACTAATCAAATCTCATAACACAAAACACAGGTACATGCTTAAATCTGATCCTAATCCAACATATCATCTCATAGTAAGCAACCCAATACAAGCTTAGTATCTACACAAGTATCAATTCATTCCATACTAAATATTCCATAACAGATAATCATCCACCAAAACGAGAGATGCCTAACTACGATTGTTTGCCAAAACAAAGCAAGATAACCTCTACAGATAATCCTCAATGAATCCATCTTCCATGATCTAACACTAACTCTACACTACTCCATCCCAAGATCAAATCACATATCCAAAGCTTATAAAGACAATCTTAATAAAAGAACTGAAACTACATCCCAATTCAAAACCCATCCAAATCCAATCCAGGACTAACCTCCACAAATAAAGCTCACTGTGCAAGAATCAAACACAAATCCTACAAGTTCACATCCCAGTACCAAGACCCAATACAGGATTAGCACTAATCTCATTTCTTCCATGAATTCAACTCATGGCACAAGCCTTAGCTCAAGACTTAAAGCCCCACAAAAATCAGATAGTAGAATAAACATAAGAAAATTTTAACATGCAATCCCTACTGCTTTAACAATGGATACAACACAACCCACGGCTCAATTTATCTTTACTATACACGCAGAGGAGTTGATGCCCAAAATCAATCCAATTACCTAACAAAACCCATCCAACACTCCATGAAAAGAGAATGCTCACAATGGGATCTCACAACATCACAAACAGCTACTCATAGCCAACAGCGAAAACAAGATCCATACAAGAGTGCAAATTTGAGTCAACAAAACCACATTCGATTCCTATCTCAATGACAAGCTGAAACAACCATTCATACCTGGTTTTGCATCGGCAACTAAATCTCTGCTCAGATTTGCCGGAGACAGGACAGGTAGGGAAATCGCCCACCCACAACTCCAGAACTAAGTTAGCAACTCCCCTGGCAAGCTGGAATCAGTCGGCAACCAAAGAGGAAGAACATCGACGAGATGGCAACACACCGAAAGGATCCAACGACGTCGATGAGCGAGGATCCAGCGGCGTCGATGAGCGAGGAAGATGCGCTCGTGTGGTGAGGAGGTGAGGGTCATCGTCCCCGGCAGCAAGGCAGCGAGTTGCGACGCTTAGCTTACCCAATCACTACCTTGCTGCTGGGGACGATACTTCTACACCTAAGGTTTCCCTTCCCCGAGTATATTTCTCTCAGCACTGGAACCCTAGGATTTCCCGAGTACAATTCCCTCAGGACTCGCACCCTCACGAGTCAGCTGACTCTTCTTCCAGCAGCCTCGATCTATTGCCTTCAAGCCCTCTTCGACTTTGGCTCTCGTCCCTCAGATGCGCACACAAGCCCACGGCTCGCCTCCATGTCATCCTTCGCGTATGCCTCGAAGTCCGCTTCCCTCAGCTCATCATTCCTACTCCACTAGTCTCGACCTGTTGCCTTTAAACCCTCTTCGACTTTGGCTCTCGTCCCTTAGATGCGTACACAAGCCCTCGGCTTGCCACCATGCCATCCTTCACGTATGCCTCGAAGTCCGCTTCCACCGACTCATCGTCCCTGCTTTGTCGACGGTCCCTCGGATGCATGCAAGCCTACTGCTTGTCTCCCATGTCATCCTTCACCGATCCCGAAGTCGTTCAGCTAAGTCCATGTGTATCCTGCAATCCTGCACACTCACATACACATTTCAAACACAAGGGTTAACCTAACTTAAACCCTTTGCCCAAACATCAAAATACATGGTCACTCCGGACTATAGATTGCCCCAACAGCAGGTGTCTCTTCTTCATAATGAGAGGATATAAGGTATCTTTCTTCTGTATCTGAAGGAATCTAATTATAATTAAACGACTCTAATCGTGTGGTCACCCTGCCTTGTCTTATTATGCAGCTCTGCAAATCCCTCTGGTCATAGTCGACCAACCGCAAGGAGTCATCCGGAGGGGCTCAGTCACCCAGCCGTGAATGGCTTTTTGATGGGCAAGTCGACTGTGAATGGATTTAGTTGCTCTTGACGCCTGGCAGTCCGACCGGCCGACTGGATACGTTCGATCGGGCAACCGGTCCCTAGGCCGCGAGTCGCTTTTTAGAGCGGGACGAGTAATTTCAATTACTGGACGAACAAGTCGTTTGGTCAGACATGTCCGACCGAGAATGTTCGCCCGAAGCCCAAATACATGACCGAAGGTCAGCACCCCTAATTTAAGGGAGTCCTAGGCGTGATTTTCCGTCCGCCCAACTGAACACTCCCAATTGTGTACTGTCGACAGGTCTCATCCGATCAGCAACCACCAACCGGATCATAACCCCACAGCCCCAAACATATTCATCTGGTTAGGTCAATCCTCTGTATGCCCGAACGTCTCTACCCAACCGGGACACTGATCGGACTATCTACCCGAATTATATGCCCGACCGAATAAGTCAGTTAATCGGTTATTATTTTTAGTTAATTTGTTTGATACATTATAACTGAAGTTTTACGTATTTCATTAGAATTAGAAACATTATGTAAAAGCTCCTTTTCCCATTGACTCGTTTTCAGTTAATCGGTTATTATTTTTTTGTTAATTTGTATGATACTTATAATTTTCGCTTCATGCCTGTCACATGGATTAATTTTCTTAGCCGCACATGTATGTATATAGATAATTATTTAAATAAAATTTAAGATTAATTTTTAATAAATATAAAATATGTGTCTGACTTTTTTTTTATATAAAGGATCATTATACTAAGAAAAAAAATTACCATCTATAATTTACTTATCTATATTTAATTGAAAACTAAACGTTATCATTTTTTACTTTATTTTTCTTAATTTTTAAAATATTAATTAGCCATTGTAATATAATAGAGAACAAAAATATATTTATAGATAAAATGGAGGGAAAAAATCTTGTAAACGATAGAAAATGAACTTTATTTTCAAATGAAATTGTTTTTTTTAATATATAAATAAAAGGGTTTTACTAATTTTGTTTGTTAATTAGAAATTTTTTATCATAAAAATATTGAAAATAGTTTTTTAAAATAAATTGACCTAAGTTATAGTTTAATAATAATAATGAATAAATAATAAATTTTAATTAAAAATTAGAAGTCAATTTGAACTAATTAGTAACTTTTATTCATTTAATTTGATTTAATTTCTTAACTAAATGAGGATATAGTTATTATACAAATTACATAATTTCTTAATAAGAAATAAAATCAAAATAATTAAAATTCAAAAAAAATTGTGTCGTTGGTTTAGTAAAAATATAAAAGAAAATAAATGATATGTCGTTTCAGGTATTAAAATAATCTATATTTTTTAAATAAGTGTTTAAATTACCATTTGAAATTTTGATTCTATATGAGTGCGTCAAACTGGATCAGATCTGTGCGGCAATGCAATGCACACGTGACACTTGAGAACTCCGGCAACTGCAACTGTAATGACCCTCCCCAATTAAGAATTAATTTAATATCATAATGAGTTGATGACCTACATATCAAATATTAAATTGATAAGAACAGATACTACACTTGATCTTAGTCAAAAGACCAAGAAATATATAAGTTGTTATTGTTGGAAATGATCAGATGGCTAGGAGAGAGGGGGGGATAACTTCTTGCTCACAATGTTAATGTTTCTTCCTACAAGGTTAGTATGTGCAAGCGGAAACAAAATAAATAATGAAAATACAAGCGCTAATACTCATCGATAACGTGATATGAAGATTGTTTGCTCCTACTCTACGACTTGTCCTTAAGGTGGACGATCCCTTAATTTGTCGGTGTATTAGTCTCTGACAATCTCCGGCTAGAACTCACTCTTTCTCGGTGGAGTGCAACCTCTCACAAAACACTCTTCCCCTTTACCAAATTGAGAATTAAAGTTAGGAGGAAGAGATTGAGCTTTGGAAGCTTTGAGCATGAACTAGAAGGTTTTCAATCACAATTTCGTAACCTCTTCGTGCTCCAAAGCTTCTCCTTTAATAGAGGAGAGAGTTGTTAACAAAACAACTCAGCCCCGACACCAGTCGACGGCCAGCCAACGATTATATTTCAAACAACAGTCGACTGCCATCTAGGCCAGTCGACTAATCTCTACTATTTGAAACTCACAGAAAAATCAGTCGACTACTCTTAATACACACTCACACTCATCCTCTCCAGAGTCGCTCCTGAAGCCCTCTTCCTTTGGCTCTAGTCCCTTGGATGCATATGAGTTTGTGGCTGATCCCCATGTCATCCTTCGCGTATACCTTGAAGTCTGTTTCTCTCGGCTCCACTACGCTCCTTATTCGGGAGTCCCTCGGATGCACCATCCTTCACTGATTCAAGAACCCGAGCATCAGGATGAAATCTCCCACACTTGGTCGAGCCAAGCTCCTCATGTATGTTTCACCAAGTCCTGTATGACTCAAACACACATCAAACCAATAAGAAATCATAATTTAATCATATTGACACACATATCAAAACCCTGATCGAACCAATCCAACTTGGATCGATTGCACTAATAGTTACAACAAAGTTTGTCCTGTTTTATAATTGCTCTTTGTCCAATTTGATTTATAGCTTTCGATATGAGACTATTAAAAATAAGATTTTTTTTATTTCAATTCAAATGAAACGAGTGTCAATCAATCAAACTAGTAGAAGCGATATAAATAACACATTATATTTATAAGATTTGAAAGCTTAGATTTTTTTACACTCGAACTAATAGAAGCGATATAAATAACACATTATATTTATAAGATTCGAAAGCTTAGATTTTATCAAAATTAAATAAAATATAAAGGATAATATAAAATTGATTGATATAAATAAAATATAAAGGATAACATAAAATTGATTGATATATAAGTTCTTTCTTAATTAAAATTTAAAATTTAATTTTAGAATTTTTATAATATAATTTTAAATTAAATTTTGAAATTATCTTCTTTTGAATTTGATAAATTATTTTTTAAAATTTTAATTTTAGATTAAGATTTAAATTTTTTTAAGATTTATAAATATAAATTTATCTTTTGAATTTGTGTCTTTAAGATTTGTTATTTTATTTTTTGAATTTTTAGAATTTAAAGGATAAAAAAATTAAATTTACTAATAAGTATTGAAATTTTTTTATATGTGAAAAGAAAAAAAGTCATTAACTTAACTTAATTTTGGGTCTTGATTAGTAAAGAATTCAGATTCTAGTTAAATAGTAAGATAATAATGAATAAATAATAAGATTTAATAAAAAAAAATAAGCAGTCAATTTAAACTAATTAAGTCATTAGGTTTAGTAAACAATATAGAAGAAAACACGTGATTTGTTAGAAAACACATGATTTGTCGTTTCAGATATTAAAATAATCCTTACTTTTGAAATAAGTCTTCAAATTACTATTTAAAAATTTAATTTTATAGAGTGCTCTAAACCATGGAGCAGTGCAACACACAGGGCGACACCTAAGAACTACAACATCGCTACTGTAATAACTCTCTCCTATTTAAAAACCCAAGTTATTGTAATAGCTCTTCCCATTTAAAAATTAATTTAATATCATAGTATATGCACTTAATCTTAGCTGAAAGACGAGAAAAGTATGAGTTGTTACAAGGATATTTGTCTAGTTTTATAATTATTTTTTGTCCAATTTGATTTATAACTTCCGATGTAGATTATTAAAAATAAAATTCTTTTTATTTGAATTTAAGCGAAATGAGTGTTAATCAAAATTAAATAAAATATAAAAGATAATATAAAATTGATTGATATATAAGTCCTTTCTTAATTAATAAAAATTCAAAATTTTAATTTTAAAAATTTTAAAATAAAATTTCAAATTATCTTTTTTTAATTTGATAAATTATTTTTTAAAATTTTAGTTTTGGATTAATATTTAAATTTTTATTTTTAAAATTTGTAAATATAGATTAATTTTTTGAATTTGTATTTTCTTTAATTTTTAAATTTTTAAAATTTGAAAGAAGTTGAAATTATTAATAAGTCTTGATATTGTTTTAAGTATAAAAAAGAATATTAATATAATTTAATTTTGGATTCATTAAATCAATTAAAAGTTAAATATGACCAATTGAATAGATATTACAACTTGATCTTAGTCAAAAAAAAAAAAAGCCAAGAAAGATATAAATTACTACAATGAAGTTTGACTTATGTTATAGTTACTATTTGTCTAATTTGGTTTATTGTTTTCGATGTCGGACTATAAAAATATTTTTTTATTTTAATTTAAGGGAAATGAGTATTAACCAATTGAATAAGTAGAAGCAACATAAATAACAGGTTATGTTTGTAAGATCTGAAATATTAGATTGCGTCAAAATTAAATAAAATATAAAAGGCAACATTAAATTAGTTGATATATAAGTTCTTTCTTAATTAAAATTTGAAATTTTAATTTTAGAATTTTTAAAATTATCTTTTTTTAATTTGATAAATTATTTTCTAAAATTTAAATTTTAATTAAGATTTAAATATTTTTTAAAGATTTATAATTATATGTTTTGAATTTGTGTTTTTAAGATTTGTGATTTTATTTTTTGAATTTTTAGAATTTGAAGGGAAAAATTGAAATTACTAAATTATTGAGAATTAGTTAGTAAAAAGTCGGATTCTTAATTAAATAGTAACATAATAATGAATACATAATAAAATTTAATTGAAAAAAATAACAATAAATTTAAACTAATTAATAACTTTTATTTATTGTTTTGATTTAATTATTCACCATTCTATAGTTATTATGCAAATTACTTAATTTCTTAACTAAAAAATATAATCAAAATAATTAAAACTAAAAAAATAGGTGATTTAGTAAAAACTATAGGAGAAAATATAAAAAAATAAGTTACTATAAGGTTGAGAAAGATATGAGTTACTGTAAAGAAGTTTGTACTATTTTATAATTGTTCTTTATCCAATTTAATTTATAGCTTTTAACGTGGGACTATTAAGAATAAGATTTTTTTATTTTAATTCAGGGGAAATAAGTGTTATTTAATCGAATTAATAAGATCACAAGGCTGAGATTTCATCCAAATTAAATAAAATATAAAAAAAAACATAAGATCACAAGGCTGAGATTTCATCCAACTTAATTAAAAAGTTAAATTTAAATTTTGAAAATTTTAAAATATAATTTCAAATTAATTTTTTAAAATTTGATAAATTATTTTTAAAAATTTTAATTTTGAACTAATTTTTTTTTAAGATTTGTAATTATAAATTTATTTTTGAATTTATATTTTTAAAATTTATGGTTTTAATATGTGAATTGTTTTAAATTTGAATTAAGTTGAAATTATTAATAAATTTGATTTATTTTTTATGTGAAAAAATATTAACATAATTTAATTTTGAACTTATTAATTAAATAATAATAATAATAACAATCATCTAATTTTATGAAAAACTGATTTTAAAAAAATAACAGATTTAAAATCTGGCTTAAAAGTAGATATCAATTATTTTAATTTGCCAAGAAATATTGTTTTGTTCCCCCTTACTGTAAAATAAATAGTTTGAATTCAGAACAATCGATATCAGCACAGATAGTGTGTGCATCAATCGGAAATGTAAAAAAACCATGGATTAAATTAAAATAAATAAACAAATTAGGAGTTATAATTTAGTGTAAGATAAAAAAAGTAAATGAATGGAGTATTCGTGGATTGTTTGGCTTAATAAACATAAACGAATACATTGAGTCCATTGGACTAAGAGTTTTGCAGCAAAAATGCTTATATGCAATTCTTCAAATGTACAAAAATGTTAACGCTGAGAAGTAAAAACGATAGTTAAGAAATATCCTGATATCAAGTGGGATGATACCATGATAAAATTATATATGGCATCGAAAAGTCATTAAGGATTAGAAATGTTGTTGATGGTTTCTAGAGCGAAAACAGCACCAGATTTAGTAGCATCTGAGATATGCGAATTAGAATTCAATATGAAGAACACCCAAAAATGGAGGCATAAGAGATAAATTAATGCCAAAACCTGGGCCTTCTGATTCCTTCTAAGGTACACCACACCGATGGATAATACAATATCAAATTGTCGAAGAATGGATCCCAATTGCCTGCGCCCGACTTTTATTTTGTCATGGATGATTGCTGTTTGGAAAGATGAACTAGACCATTGCCATATTCCAGATTCAATGTCAAACTTTTCAAATGAACCAGTTGCATTTGAATTTTGTGGGAGATCATTTGATTGCTGCGCAAGTCCGTTTTCCTGAAGTAATCTGGAAACCGTCTGTACGGGAGAATTTAGATCAATGCTTGGTGTTATGACTGTATGAGTTCAAATAGGATTGAAATGAAATGGAGTGCAATACCTCAATCCTAAGTACCAATGTAGCTTTCTCAGAGGAAAGAGACTCGACCTAAAGATAAAAGTAATTTCAGTTCTGTCAAGGCGATATCAACCATGATGCAGAAGAAGAGCAATAAAGTCAATAAAACTACACCGTAAATGATCAGGTGTACTTATGCAGTTATGCCTTCCAATGATCTAAAAGGCAGGAACAATTATGAATGAAAAAACGTCAGGGCTGGGTAGAAATTGTAACTCATGGGTAGATAAACAAACTATTCTCGATATTGTGGTGGGAATTAGCATGATAAAAACCAATACAGACTACAAAATGAGAATTCCATTACGATATTTTATTATTATTACTTTTTTGTAATAATAAATGATTTATCTCTTTAATATGTCTCAAATGAAAACATGCAGTAAGAAGGTAATTTGAGAATTCGTAGCCAAGAAAACATGTAGTAATAATCTATCTTTTAGAAAGATTTCGAAACAATAAAAATATATTTGAAAATTGCAAGTGAAAAAAAATGTATTGGCGCAGACCTGTGTCTGCTTTTGTATCAACCGATCAGTCAGCTGATCAAGCCTCTTCTTAAGTTCAATCTCAACATCACTCGGATGCATGACATCCCTTCGCATCATATTCAGATTCCCTTCCAACATCTTTGCCTTCATACAATTCAAAAAACATGTGTGTATAAAGGGAGAACAATTTCCAAACAGAAAATGTGAGATTGAGAACTATACCCATTTCACATCTTATTTATTCATTAGAGCATATAGCATCTCATTTATTCATTAGAGCAAAAAAGAAAATGGAATCCTGGACTGATAACAGAAAAATCCACAAGAAACCTTTGTTTTCTCTCTCAAGCAAATATTGATAAAGAAAAAAAAATGAATATTCTCGAGTGTTTTATAATGATAATAGTCAGGAGGGGCACATGATATATGGTTTCAAGGATAATATAATAATCACAACATTCAATACACATCTTGTGTACATTCTTTTTTTATTATATAACCAAAGATACTTTCCTCCATGTTAAGATAGTTAAATTCAATCGTTCTCTTTTCTTATATTCAATGTGTTTGAGATACCAAATGCTTAGTAATAGTTGAAGGCTGTCCCTGACTTTAGACGGGTGGAACAGTCCTTGAATAACAGATCATTTCAAGTTTCTTAGGACAGAAGGATGGCGAAGGCCATGAGATGAGTCCTTGTCACAAAAACTCTAACAAAATTTGATATATTAGTAAAGAGAATATCACTTATTGCTGAAATAGCAGAGATGAAATTCAGCCTAGAGAAAGTTTACCTTGTCCTTTAATTTTGACAATTTCTCACATATGAAAGAGTATTCAGCATCAAGAATTTCTTGTTTAATCTGGGAGTTTCGTAACGATACTGCCTATACAAAAGTGAAAGAAGATCAAATTAAAACCTTATTTCTTTCATTGCATAATACAAAAAAGGCGCAGATATTTTGCAAGGTATGAGAAGTTCATGAAAGAAAAGATGTGTCTTCTCACAAGCCTATGCTTCAATTAGGAAACTATTGACAGCTTACTTCATCTAGAGAAGGCGAATTCTGTTGAATCTTCAAGATGTTCCTTCTATATTCTACAAAAATAGAAATAATTGCTCATTTATACTAGAATAAGCAAAGGATTAAATGTCTTTAAAGAGTACACTAATTGAAATTGAGGGATTCAGCTTGTGCCTGTGGTTTTCACAATTAACATAAAATAAAAGAAAATTTCATCAAGTGGCTCTAGTATCTGTTTAGACAATACCCGAATCTAATGAGGGTGGATACAAAGAACACCATCTTTATGTTCCAGCATGCGTGAATATATGGAGAAATCCATGTTGCATGTGATAAGGAGGAATCTTTATGTGTTTTACATTTTGGATAGAATAGTTGGAAAATAAGAAAAGTCATTTAATGTGTATTGTATAAAGCTCAAGCTTCTTAAGTCTTCAAATAGATTTTAAGGTAAAACAGCACAATCTAAGATATAATAATTGCCAAGATTTTAACTTATTGCTAAAACAAACTGAAAGACAAACAGCTGACAAGAACAAAACAAAGTGCCAGTATCCTGATTGCAGTAAGCATCAACATAAAGCAATATAGCAGTATAGCTAGCACCGAAGATCTAACCTTTGTTAATAGGCAAATGTGAATCTTTTTATTCCACATGTACCATGCTCGTATTGTGAGGATTGATATGGCAAAGTACATGAATTCAAGTGGTTTGCCACAAGATAAAAGAATATGCTAAAACATGTGTTTGCATAACCCTCCCTTCAAAGGCACAAAACCACACTCTCCTAAAGTCCAACTACATAGTATCAACAAGCATGGCCAAAAGAATCAACAAAATCATATATCATCACAACCTATCAGGAAATGTCCAATAATTCCAAATTGGAAAATATCGGACGGCTCAAGTTTAATAGAAACAACTGCATAATATCTTGTTAAAACTTAGTATAAGCTCTGGTACAAGAAGATAAAAGTGAAACAAAGACAAAAAAAATGCAATAAAACCGTGTTTAGTAGAAAGCCCACCTTCAATAGCAACCTCTTTTAGTTCAACTTGTTGGCAAAGTTCTCCCACCCTAGTCACCTTTTAGAGTAAAACAATCAAATGGCAGGAGATTATGGATAAGAAAGTGAAAAGACAGAGTGGTGAAATACAAGTGATATGGTTTTAAGTATCAGCTAAGGCAATTAAGCTTAGAGAAATTCTGGTGGTTTCTCAGCCAAATGGCCTTAATTTGCTGAATAAAATTGCAGACAAAGGTATAAAATATTTTATGCTTTAGACCATCAACAACAACAATCAATTAGCTCGTAATTAGTAACTTCAATAGAAAACAGAAAATTGCTAAAAATTTTCCATACTCAACTTCTTGCAAACTGATGTAAAAAATCATAAACAATAAGATACATTCAGCTAGAAATCAAAACATACTCCTCTTTCCAGGGTTATTTGAGCTGTCGCTAGAGTTGTAGCTAACTCAGCATTTACAGTCTGCAAAAATGATTTTAACTTTAGCAAAGGTGAATTTTGAATAGAAACCCATTAATAAATCTTCAAAAATTATGCTACTATTATAAATGATGAACCAGGCAGCAGACAAATTGAACCTGGGGTGACCGGCCCGGCCCCACGGAAGTTTCCCACCGGTCACCAGGGTAAATCGGGAAGCGCTCGCGGTGGGCAGTCTAGAAGCCCAGCGTCCCAGGGTTCGCGCCCCATTTGGAGGAAAAATTCTTGCAAAATGCGCCGTAGCTGGGGATCGAACCGCGAATGCCTGGGTTAACTCCTAGCGACCCTACCGCTGCACCATAGCCCCGGGGGCAATTATGCTACTATTATGAGAGATATAGATGGAGTGATGGCTTGATAGTTTGGCATAGTAGATCAAGAGATGCAGATACTCAAAAAAAACTAAAACACCTCAAGCTCAGCCAACCGAGCTATTGCCTCCATCATTGTGCTGTTATGCTTCTGCTTCTCTCTTTCCACAGCTTCCATAATTTGAATCATACTTGTCTGCAATTCTGAGGCCTATAACAGAAATAAACACCAGAAATATTTTTTAAAAAAGGTACAGACAGATTCTGAAGAAATGAATTTTCCTATTTCCTTTAATCAAGCTGAGGCTGAGAGCTATCTGGTAATGCTGATTGGATCAATCTTTTACATTCTAGATACTACACATATTACTGTCTGATTCAAAGCGCTCTAAAATCACGTCACTAAGAATTAAGATACACGATTAGAAATTGGAATACGTCAGACCAGGAAAACATGAGAGGAGGACAGGCATAAGTGCCTCATTACACTCATCCATTGCCAGCCCTACAGCTAGCGAAGTAGCATAAAGTAAGACAAGGAATAGATTACGAAGTGTGGTTGTCAACAAGCTAAACTATTCCTCCAAAAATCCAGCTCATATGAATCTCACAACTACTTAGTAACTCAAATCAGACAAAATGTTGGTTACATGAAAATTGAGAAGCCTAGGTCAAACATGCACGGAATGGACTTTGAGAGCTATTGCTGACTTATTGACAATAAAAAATGCTAACAGCCCAACAACACTAGGTAATTGGCTTTCCTAGTCAACCATGTGCAGATGACTATTGCTGGCTCTTTGACAATAAAAGATGCTAATAGCCCAACACAACTAGGTATTGGCTTTCCTAGTCAACCCTGTTTAGATGAACCAGAAGGGCGATCTGGTTAAAAATAGGAAAATGGGATGGTCTACAGAAGCTAATGGAACAAGAAAACGTGAGTATTATTCAATTCAGAGCAAACTAAATATTTTCTGCTTACAATATGGCAAGTCAAACAACCAATTTGAAAATGACGAACAGCTGAAACCAATAGCAGAATGACCAACGGTGATTTGTATCTGAACGTATAACAAATTGGACTACAAACCCATGTAGATACAGACCCATATTTCATACCTATATATGCTCTATCCTTATTATTTTCATAAATGCTTTATCCTACATTATAAGTTGTTAAACTTATTCTACCAAAATAAAATGTCACAAATATTATCTTTTGGGAGATTTGGACATCGAGTGAATAAACTCTTCAGTCTACCATGAAAAGTTAACGATTTTGCTTCATGTACCATCAGGATGTTTTAGTTATTGGAGTCTTCATATCCATATCTAGAAACTATATAGCATTGCACAAGCATTGCACAGAAGTTTTGACATTCAATTATCTGTATCTACACGATGTCAACTGATCCAGCATGCTTTTGTTTACAATTTATGCTTGAATGGTCTTTTGATTTGGAACAACTAACTCTAAAAGATGAGGTGAAGTTACTTAGAACCAAATCCATGAAAAGACTAGGTAAATTAAACTCCGAAAGGGAAACACTACCTCTTGTGCTTGTTTTTTCTCACGTTCCTCAAGTATTTTCTCCAAACTCTGCTTCTCACCCTCTAACCTGGCAACAATGTTCTCCCGTTCCCTGATGGCCTCAGCAGCAACAGATGCCAATTTTTCCGCTAGGATCTGTTCTTGCTTTCTCCTCCTCTCTTCCCTCCTCGACCGTATTTCGTCATCTGAACCTGATGTGGAAACAGAATCACTTGATTCCTCTTCATTCACTGAAGAGCTTCTCGATTCACCATGAGCACCTGAAGTGCTGACTTCAATATTCCTACTATGACTACCACCACCAGCTTCAGTATTACGCTTCACATTTGAGATTCTTGAATCTACATCAGAACCACGAGACTGACTTCGATCGCCATCGTCACCTTGGAATTCTTGCTTAAACAATTCCTTCGTCAAATCCAAAAAACTAGAAGACCTGCGCGAGGGCCAATCCCCATCTCCAGGCGCATCATCGGAAGTAGCTTCGCCACGGGTGGCAACATCCGATCTCCCAATAAGCTTCACGAAGCCACCAGAGCCACTACGAGCACCCCTATCGACGGGCGAGGGCAAGGAAACCGACTTCCTGTTGCCTCCCCTAGGGACGGTGCGACGAGGGGAGATAATCGGATCGGCGGAACTGAGGATCTCAGTCCAATCTTCATCCGCTTCGCGCGCCTTCGCAACGCTCGGCGACGACAGCGCGCTGGCATGGGCGGCAACGGCGGGTGGATGCGATGGCGGCGACGTCTTCTTGGGAAGTTGGTGCTTGAGGAGGCGAGATTGGTCGGTCTTCTTGGAGATCTCTTCGGGGACAGCATCGGCGGGGGATGCGGAGCCGTCGTTCTTGCCCAGCGACTCGGCCGCTTGCTGATCGATCTGAGGAGAAGAAGAAAAAAGGGATTTAGCGAGGAGATGGTGAGCAGGAAGGATAGGGCTTGTTGAGTTCTTGCCTGTTGTAGAATGGACTCGGCGACCTTGAGCTTCGAGGAGATCCAATTCGCCATGGCCGGTGGAGGATCGAAGGATCGGTAGTTCTGTGTCAGAGATGTATTTATATGAGTAATTACTGGGACAGTGAATTTGGGACAGTGAATGAGACAGTGAATGACGTACAATTATTGTGTACACGTTCGATCGCCGATCGGACACCACCGATGGCCTCTGATTATCGTCCTGAATCAAACTATACCTTCGGAGGATGGTGAACTCGTCAGGATCGCCGGCAACGGTGAACCTATCGAAATCGACGGTCAATGATGCGATATCGCAATTGCGGCGATCCCCGACGGGTTCACCGTGCCTCCCAGGGTATAGTTTGGTTCGGGGCGGCAGCCGAAGGCCGCTGGTAGTGTCCGATCGACGATCGGACGTGTACACAATAATTGCCACGTCATTCACTGTCTCATTCACTGTCCCAAATTCACTGTCCCTATCATTACTTGTATTTATATTGTGAGTAATGATAGGGACAGTGAATTTGGGATAGTGAATGGGACAGTGAATGACGTGACAATTATTGTGTACACGTCCGATCGTCGATCGGACACTACCGGCGACCTTCGGCCCCCGCCCCGAACCAAACTATACCCTGCGGGGCATGATGAACCCGTCGGGGATCGCCGCAATTGCGATCTCGTATCATTGACCGTCGATTTCGATAGGTTCACCGTTGCCGGCGATCCTGACGAGTTTACCGTCCTCCGAAGATATAGCTTGATTCAGGACGATAATCAGAGGCTATCGGTGGTGTTCGATCGACGATCGGACGTGTACACATTAATTGCATGTCATTCACTGTCCCATTCACTGTCCCAAATTCACTGTCTCAATCATTACTCTTATATTGTCGCTATGTTTGGTGGTATTTAATCCAGCTGAGAGAGCGAATTCCCAACGTGAAATTCATCATAAATGATATTATATTTTTTTTTATGTATACTTTTGATTACCGTCTAAACATTCATGATATTTCACCATAAATGATATTATATATTTTTTTTATGTATACTTTTGATTACCGTCTAAACATTCATGATGATCGTCGTCCCGAATCAAATTATAATTTAGAAAATATGATGAACTCATCAAGATCACTATAATTAGAATGTCACGTCATTTACATTGAATTTCACATTACGAATTCATATTGTGTATTATTTTTATATTTAATTAAATTGAATAGAAAAAATTTGAGCAACGATATACAACGTAAATTTTCAATGTATATGCGTCTAATTTTTGTTCGGATACCGTTGATGACCTCCGACCACTATCTCAAATCAAACTATACTTGTTGAATTTTATTTTTCAAATTAATGTACATCATGTTTCAAAAAATCCTTCTGTATAATCAATTTTTTTTAAAAAAAAACCTTAGATTTAGCCAAAAATAGGATATAAAAATTTCCTGAAAATAAATTAAAATTGTCCACTATCTTAATTCGGGAGTCGGGACTAAACTATTAGGTATAACAAATTAAATTAAAAATATTAATTTTATTAAAAAACCGATTAGATTTTTGGTCTGTTTAATTTCACGCAATTTTTCCATTGAACAGTAAGGTAACGTTTACCGCAGCCCATCCGTATTAGGAATGCTAATGTCGAGTTTAAATAAGATTCTATATTTTTCATATTCATATTTATTCGTTTTCATATATCCATTTTTATATTTATATCTATTTAACTTATTTTCAACATCAACAAAAATAATTAATAAATTTTTTAAAAAATTAATATATATACATATTATTTAATCAGATAATCAGATTAGATATCAAATACTGATAGCTATTCTATATCCTTTTCTATTCGAATCGGATATTAAATCATCAATTCAGAAGAAATTTTCATCCCTATTCCAAATTCGTCAACTATACATTATACAAAATTTATATATTAATTTAGTGAAATTAAGATTCATATTTAAAAAACTCTTTAAAAAAATCATATTAAAAATGTGGGAAAAAAAACCACTTGCAACTACACCGTTACCCCCCAAGAATCGATTCATGTGGGTGTTTTTAGCATTACTGAAAAATGATATTCAAAACAGTATTAAGTTAGCTCGTTCAAGTTAACTTTTGCCTCCGGGAGATAGGATCTCGTGTTTAAGCCTTCTAATAATATATTAGACATTTGAAGTCTGACACTCAACGATTTATTATTAAAAAAAAATTCTTAATGAATAATAAGCATGTGAATACTTGTTATTGGAATAAATTTCCATATGTACTTTACCAATTTATCCGGACGACTAATAAAAAACTTTAAAACTATCTCCAATCATAAATAATATATTTGATATAATTTTCACATCAAAATGATACAATTTAAATATCAAATACTATCCAAACCACTCACATCATATTACCAAATAAATCATTAGAATATTTTATTTTTGCTTATTTATAATTCCATGTTCAACCTACATTTTAATTTATTAATATTTTTTATGATAATTATTTATTTAAAATTAATATTTTATTTATATTTAATATGTTAATTTTTTAAAAATTTGCATCCAACTAATATATATAAATAATTATGATTTTCATAGTGTTACTCATGTTTTTAAGTGATTATGAGTGATATTTTCATGTCATTGATATTTTTATTTTTTATGTAGTGTAATGAATGATGTATTTTACATTCAAGCATATCAAATTTGTTAATATTTTATTATATATTTTATGAAATTAGTGATATAATTTATAAATGTAACTATAATTAAAATATATTAAATAAATTAAAAATAAATTTTTTATAAATTAAATCTATATAAATATGTATAATAAAATTAAAATATGTTATTAAATCTACTTAATTTGAATTTACAATAAATAATTAATATTACTATAAATAATGAGAAAAAATAATAAAAATTACAAATTAATTTTTATTTATGATATTTAATAATATATATTATATTTAATTTTGTTAATTATATAATACAATATGATTTTTTTAAAATTAAAAAAATCTCGGGAAATTCCGACACCAAAAATGGTATGGGACTATGTTGTATGGATTGAAGTAATATAGTTAGCGTGGTAAATGAACCGAATATTCATGAACAAGTTTTATGTTCGACTGAATAAAAGCTTATTTATATTCGTTTAATACACACAAGATCAATTAAATAAACAAACTTAAATAGTTCGTTCAGCTAAACAAACAAGCTTGAACATATGTGCTCAACTCGTTATTGTTCGTGAACAGCATTCGTGAATAATATTTATGAACAACGTTCGTGAACAATATTCACGAATCATATTTAGTAATAAAACTCCTATCAATAAACTAAATAAACAAAAAAATAAAATTAATTAATAAGTTTAAATTATCAAGTTCAATAATCAATCAAACAAACAAAAAATTCAAACAATCAAATAAGCTTGAATTGAGAGTTTGATAACATCTAAATATGTTATATATGATAATTAAATTCTAGTGTAAATATGAAAACAGCCTTGTAGAAGTTTTTAATAATTTTTAAAGATTTTTTAAAAATTTTCCGAGACTGTTTTGAAATTTATGGGGTTAAAGAGGTGTGGGAAAAAGCCTACTCAAGGATATCCAAATTATTTAAGGCAAAAGATTAAAATTTTCGAGTACGGAAGCTTCAACGTTGAGAAATATGAGAGCTTGAATTGATTTCTGGAAGCAAAGGGATGAAGCCCCTTTTATAGTTGGTTCGCGGGCGCCTGATAGGGTATGGGTGATAACTAGCATTTTATGTCATTATATTTGCTCATTTACATAGCATTTTCTACCCTCTCGTACGCTTAAATCATGTTTATATCATATTTTACGATTAGAATCTATTTTTAGAACTCATTACGATTTTCTCTAAATTTTGGCATTATTTCATGATTTTTGTAGGGAATTAAAGATGAACCTTGTACCAAGGCTTGGATCAAGGAAACATAAAGAGCCAATGATTAGGAGCGAGTTGGAGCAAATTTGACTTGATTTGAAATTCAAACGAAGAAGACCAAGCTGTATTAATGTGGACCGTTGATCTAGATCTGGGGTTCATCCAATTCAATTTAGATTCAAAGAGTGGGATGAAACCAGGGTTGGGTTGAGCTGGGCTGAAGCTGGGCTGAGGTTGGGCCGGATCACATGAAGGGAAACTTGAGAGAGCATCTCTTCAGGTGGTCCCTAATAACCGGACTGGAAGAGCTCATCTTCTCCACTCCATCGAAGACAGGCGGCAACCTCTCTTCCACTTCCATCTCACCACCGCCAGCCGGAGCTCCTTCCCCCTCGCCGGCGCCGGCCGACCGGTCATCTACCCTTACTCGACTTCTCCTCTCCACCCGGACAGACGCGACCCCTTCTTCTTCACCCCCTCATCCACAAACCCTAGGGGCGGACCTTCCGGCTATCTTCTTCACCATCTCCGGACGGCAGCAGCCTTCACAGCCTCCGGCCGGCCATTTCTTCTTCTTCTCTACCTCCACTTCTTCTCTCTTCTTTAGAACCCTAGCGCCGCAACTCCTCCATCCTTCATCAGATCCAGCAGCCGGCGACTACCAATTCTGCAGCTCTTTCCATCACAGCCAGCAGCTTCTTCATCAGATTTGGGTGTTGGTTGTGTTGATAGTTGAATGTTGGTGTTAATTGATGAATGTTTTTGTTGATTGTTGAATGCTTGTAATCAATTTTTACCTCCTATGTTTAATGTTGCTTGCATTTGACTCATTTTGATTCATGCTTGTTACTTGTTCGATGAAATGCCCCAACCAATTGCTTTACTTTAGTTTTGTAATTTCTCAGCTTAGATTCTTGCTACGTTTTATTAATTGAATGTTTCAAGCTTCTCTTATGGTTAAGTATGCAATTAAGTTAGATTAGAATAAGTTTTATTAATGCTCTATTTCTTTAATTGCTTCCTTTATGTTGTCTTGCGTTCCCTTGCCAAGTGAAGTTAGGTTAGATTAGATTTCTTTAATGTTGTAGATTTTGCTCCATGTTTAGTTTCGTTAATGCTTTATTTCAAGTTGTCATTTTTTTTTTCTGCAATTGTAGTTAGGTTAAATTCTATTTCCTTACTGGCATTGTCTTTCATTAATTAGAACTAGATTTCATCCTTGCTTTGCTATTTGATTCCGTAGTCTTAGTTTTCAAAACCAAACCCCAGTTTAGTATCCAAAATCCAAAAGCAATAACTTGGAATCCTAAGGTTATTAACCTGCCATTACATTCCTTGAGAGAGACGACTCGAGTTACTCAATACTACATTAGTTTAGAGGAGTTTGATACTTTAATTGTATTTGATACTCGTGGTACGACACGCGCGGTTATCAAATTTGGCGTCGTTGCCGGGGAATCGTAGTGGTGTTTGATAATTTTAGGATTGTTTCCCTATTTTTTTCCATAAGAATTGTCATGTGCTTTAATGTTCATACATTCATGTGTTTGATATCATATGCTCCTGAGTCTTCTAATCTTGTTTATTAGTGTTTCAGTGTAAGATCAGGATAATTCTTTCAGTTCAACATGGATTCCTACTCTCAACAATTTGGAGGCTTCAATGAATATCACAATCCGGAAATTGGGGGAGCGGAACACATATGCACTAATTGTGGCAGTCAATCTCATTCAGCTGCTATATGCCACCTCATCCAAAAGACTGCTAGATTTCCTCAAGTACCCCTGCATATCCAACATCAATATCAAGATACCTATGATCCAGCTCCTAGCACCTATAATAATGACTGGGGCAATTACCCGACTCAGTACTTTCAACCCCAACAGATTCCAGAACAGCATGGATACTTCCAACCTCTGAATCAGCCACAACAACAGTTTCAGGGGAATTTCCAAGATGTTCAACAACCAGATAGGTATAATTCATTTTCTAATTCCTACAATTCTAATTGGGGGATCAGTCATATTTCAGGTATGAGGATACACAAAGTAAATTTACCGAGTAATATCCAGCATATCAGAACCTACAGACATTCCAGAATGATCCTATGCCTTCATGGCCACATCTGGTTCAGCAACAAGAACCGGAGCTTCCACTCACTTTAGAGCCCTTTTTCACTCAATTTCTTTAACAAAATGAAAGGCATCTTCAGCAACTTAACGATCAGATTTGCGCTCAGATTCAACAACAAATTGAGAGGGATTTTCAGCAATTTAGCGCTCAACTTCAGCAGCACCAGGGAGACGATAGACAGAATCAGAATAGGACTGATGCTTCCAGTCAGAACATAGAGCGACAAATTGGACAGATATCCTCCACCATTAGGCAGATGCAGACTGCAGGGACCAAGATCGATGTTCAGAGAGGATATTCTAGTTCAGATGAGGCAGAGGAGGTATTAGCTATAGAGACAGCTGAGTTGGAAGTTGAATCTGATCCATTTCCAATTGTAGATGACTCTATAGGTGTAGGGGATTGCATTGAGCCCCAGGGATCACCTACATTGAGTGACATATCAGAAGATTCAGAGAATAAGTATATAAGTGTTGGGACTTGCATGGTGGAAGCAAGAACCCGAGAATCACCTGTTTCAGTTGGATGTCCACGAGAACCTGAAACTAAAGTGGAGCATGTACTTGACCAGGAGGAAGCAACAATCACATCTACTCTTGTAGAACCTCCAGGTATTCTTCAGCACGATCAGGTAAGTATATATTTCTCCTCATTGTTTAGAAAAATTCATTGAGCTACCTATTATTGGTTGTGATACATCTCTTGATTCATCTTGTATTGAGCCTGATTGTGAAATACATGGATGTTGATATTATTGGTTGTGATTCACGTCTTGATACATCTTATGTGAATATTAATTGTGATAAACTCATGGAGGTACCCGAGGTTCACGCCTGGAAGCTCACGGGCGCCTGGGAGCTAATGTGGCGCAACTACTGGAAGAACCCCTTCTAGGGCGCCTGGTACAATTCAGGAGCTTAGGTTCTTGGGCGCCTGAACCCTTTCAGGCGTCTGGGATCGCAACAGCCAACTTCTTTCAGCCTGCAACTAGGGTTAGTCTAAGAACACAATGTAATATGATAAATATGCATGAATAATAGCTAGAGTTGTCTTGGTTCTGACTTTATATTTCAAATGAAATCCTAGGTCGAACCGATGTCTACTGTTCCCTCTTTCGGGGAACACGTCCTCGCCTACTCCACTCTGGAGAAGTTACCTTTTGCCAACCTGCTCATCCGGTTGGACTTTTGCTCAGCCTCCGAGACTCCCGAATCTCGAGACATCCAATCCTCAACCCATCCCTACTTCTGTCCGTAGTCCTCGCTTGGCTAAGTCTTCTTTCCGATCTTCCGGATCAGGTCTTCATACCCATCCCTGCGTCAGGTCTTCGATGCCCAGTCCTTGGTCAGGACTTCGTGCCCAATTCCTCGAACCAGATCTTCGTGCCCAACCTTTGGCCAGGACTTCGTGCTCAACCCTGCAGTTCAAGACTTTGTGCCTAGGTCAACTAGGACTTTTCCTGCACACTTAGTAAATTCGTTAGATTACCACATATACTTAACTTTGAACCTTTTGTCATTATCAAAATCAGGTTTGATATGATACTTCCGACACTAACAGAACAAAGGGGCAAAACCATTATTCAGACCAAAAATCTAACTAGATGATGCACAAAGGGGCAAAACCAATTGATCTATGATGAACAAAGGGGTAAAACCATCATTTAGACAAAAAAATCCAACCAGATTAAAGGGAAAACTCAAAGAAGACGGAGGGAAAAAGGGCGATTTATGAGATGTCGACTTTGGCGATCCACAACACATATCAGCATCGACTTTTGAGATCCTCAACAAATACTAGAAAAATAGGGGTAAAACCAGCGTCGAGGCTTTTACGATCCACAACAACAAAAAAAAAAGACAAACACGAGCGAAGGGGAGATGAATGTGAAAGGAAATAAGAAGAAAAAATAAACTGGGACAAAGAAATGATAGTTTTGAGTTCGAACAAGGCATACCACTGTAGTGACAATGGTGGAGGAGTTGGAGTCGACCAAGGTGCAGTCAACGAATGACAACGATGAGATGTCGATGGATAGTAAAATCTGGACTCGAAAGTCGACGCTGTGTTGAGGGAGGAAGGATGAGGAAAGACACTTGTTCGTCCTAAACTCAGATTTTTTTTATTTTGTATTACATTTTATTTTTACACTTTAGAGTGCATTTGGTTCAAGTTGTCAAATATAATCTTGATTAAGGTAATCATATAATCAAGGTCAGGTGCGGATCCAGGATTTTATATTGGGGGGGGGGTCGCATACTCCAAGAAAAAATACAACTAGTGATCAAAATTATTGATCATAATTTTTGGGATCGCTAAGGCATTCAACGAATATGATGCAACAACAATAATTATGATGTAATAAAAAAAATATAATGGTAACCAAAAGTATCATAGGCAGTATTGTGATCAAACATGGTTCAAAAACATAAAGTTAATGTGTATGTAATTAAGTATCAAATACAATTCTCTAACTAAAAGGAATTCGACGTTCTTTTAAATTTTCGAAGTCTTCAATGATGGCTTCTATGCTCACATTTCTAGCAATTTCTCTCTCAATATATACCATTAACGCGTCTGAGAGAAAAGCATCCTCCATTTTGCTCCGAAGTCTTGTTTTCACAATATTCATTGCAGAAAATGATCGTTCTGAAGTAGCAGTGGAAACTGGAAGAGTAAGCACAAGTACGATCACTCTAAAAATGAGGTTGTATGTAACAGATTTGTTAGTCTTTACTAACTATTGACATAATTCTGAAATGGTTGAAAGATTTTTATAGTCAGGCCCCTTGACTACATTATACTCGTAATGCTTTAATTGCATCTCCAATTGCTCTTTTTTATCTCTTGTAAAATCTTGGGCATAAAACTTTTCAACTAATTTACATATATCCACAACTCTGAAAGACTCCGCAGCATTTTGAGGATTTAAGGCATTACTAAGAATGAGCAATTCCATAGCATCAGCACTAAAGCGACCATTAATTTCTTGCAACTGTGAATCTATTGAAGCATAAAAGAGGTCTATCTGATAATGATGCTCAATTGTGAAATTGTCTTGACGAGCACGGGCTCGACTTCGTCTGTTAATATACTGAGCATTAAAATCAGGAATGTCAATATTTCGAAGTTCACAAAAAGATTTCACTTTTACAAGCAAATCATCCCACTTGTTATCTCTCATCTGCTGTAAATGTTTAGTAGATAATACAAGCTCCATTGCATTGATAATATCCTGAGACTTACTTTGTAAACTCTGGCAAAGGATATCTGTGATCCCCATAATCTCTTTCATAAGATGCAAGATGAATACAAAATCAAAGGA
The DNA here is from genome assembly GCA_024364735.1 of Boesenbergia rotunda. NCBI lineage: Eukaryota > Viridiplantae > Streptophyta > Magnoliopsida > Zingiberales > Zingiberaceae > Boesenbergia > Boesenbergia rotunda. The sequence goes on from JAGFNQ010002768.1 coordinate 73,133, forward strand.
AGTCATTTCATCATAAACTGATGTTGCATCTGCTCGTTGAGAAGGAAGTTCATCATCCATAACCTTGAGTAATACCGTACACGATGCACTAAACATCTTAATTAAGCCTTTCAATGATCTCAAATGAGAACTCCAGCGTGTATCAGCAGCTCGTTGTAAAGTACCTATCTGATTAAGTCCACGCCCTGTCTCGAGTTCATTTATAGCAATCAAATGTGCAATATCATCCACATGAGCATTCTTCAATTCATCATTACGCTTACACGAAGAACCAACAATATTAACTATAAAAGTTAATCTATCAAAAAATTGATGAATAGGTATCACATTTTTTGATGCTGCTATTAAAGCCAATTGTAATCGATGAGCAAAACAATGAACATAATAAGCACTTTCACAATCTTTTATAATCAAAGCTTGCAATCCATTAAACTCACCCCTCATGTTACTAGCACCATCATAGCCTTGACCTCTAATATTTTGAACATCCAAATTGTAGTGAGCCAAAGCAGAATATATAGCATTCTTTAAAGTCAAAGCTGTAGTATCAGATACATGAATAAGCCCAAAAAAACGTTCTTGAATGAATCCAAGAATATCAACAAACCTCAATACTATAGACATTTGCTCTCTTTTTGACTCATCTCGGGCTTCATCAACAATTATGCAATACTTGGCAACTCCAATTTCTTTACGAATTGCATTTTTCACTCTCACCAAAAGCACATGAAGTATTTGTTTTTTAATATCGTGACTTGTATACTTGGCATTTTTTGGAGCTTTCGCAATTGCCTTTGAAAGTTCATCATTGTACATGGTCAGCACATCCAAAAATTCAAGAAAATTGCCACGATTAGATGAACCAAATTTCTCATCATGTCCTTTAAACGGAATTCCTTGAAGTGCAAGCAACAACACCACATGTATGTGAGCATTTAATCGAAGACGATTAGTTGCGACTTGTTCATCATTAAAATTGTCGAATCGCCTTGATATATGTTGTGTTTGGTTCATCAAATCCTCACATGCCTTTTCAGCATTACGATGGGGCGAAGATACATTATCTTTTCCTATATGACCTAGGAAAGCACAATCTTTTCCATTTCGAACTTTCTTCCACTTATCAAATCCATCAACAGTAAATGTAGTTTGATTTAAGCATCCTGATGGCTTATTGAAGATAAAACATGGAAAGCAATATGCTTTATCTTTAGATGGTGAATACTCTAACCAAGGAAATTGATCATACCAAGTAGACTGAAATCTTCGAGGATGCTTAATATTTTTATTTAATGGATATTGTTGAAGAATTGGCTGATATGCTTTCAGATTCAAATAAGCTCGACGAATTTCCTCTTGTTGGTTAGGATGATATTCCCAAATTTGTCGACGCAATCCTGGATCACGCTCTAAAGAATTGAGATCAACCTCTTCAGTTTCTGTATTTTTAAATCTTTTAGGAGGAATTTCAGATGGAAGATCATTGTCATTTGAGCTTGTCGAAGGAGTTACAACAGTAGCTGAATCAAATTCATTTGCTCTCTTCTTTTGAAAAAATCTATCAATCGTAATAGATTTTTTCATTGGAAGTATATGAAACCTTTAACAATGGAAAATTTGAATCATTTCAAATAAGTAAATAATATTTAATAAAACAATATTAAACCAAACATTAAGTCACTTATAAAAGATTGAAAGGATTAACAAACTTGTACAATTGCAAAATTGATGTAAATTTTATACAAATTTTATTTAGTCTCACATCTGTTATTGAACATTTACAAGAAAAATATGCATGCATCTAACTTAGCTCAAGACAATTCATCTTGTTATACATATAAGGGAAGCAAATTTCTAAAGAAGCACAGATAAAAAGACAAAAAAATATTTCTTAAGATTTTCCAAATAATTCCTAAAGAAGCAAATTTCTAAAGAAAAACTTAGAAGGATATCATGAAAATTGAAAATGATGAACATGAAAGGGAAGAGGATAAAGAATACAACATGTATGGAAATAGTGGCCGGATATAATGTATGGATAGATATAGGCACAAACTGGTAGATAAATTAATTTAAACAACAATTTATGACATCATGACTAAATCACCTTATGACTAAATCATCTTATCTACTTGCTTTTGCATTTAGAATAAGAATCAAATATAATACGAGTTTATCTATCTAAATCGATTTGTGAATCAAATTCTAGTGATCTATGATTTTAGGCAAATTGAAAAGAGATTGAAGGACATTATTTGATGATCACCAACTATTAATGATAAATGACCAAAGCAACATTTTTTCACCCCTTATTTCCATCTTTTAAAGAATATTTTCTCTCCAATAGACAGTGTACTAGTGTAGTCACATTTGATCCAAAAAAAAATATATACAGGTTACTAAAAGATATGTAAATTGGCAACTAACTGGGTAACAAAGTCTGCAATTGTAGAACGTTCTGCATTTTTAAGGTCCTCAAATGAACATGGATGGTGATGATCGCTGAAAGAAACAAAGCTATCTGACTTGCTATTTTGTATCGGCATAACCACCAATACTAGTGTTGACAGAATGAAATGGAATATATCGCAAAAAGCCAAAAATGAAGAAAACTCCAAACTTTCAATTAGCGAACAAAGTTCGACAAAATTTAAGAAGCAAGCTCATGAATTGATTGATATTTGATTGATTGAGCGAGCTTAACAGTGTGTTGAGTGCCTGGTCAATCCGGAGAATGACTCCCTAACCACAATGAACCCTAGATGCCTAATTGCCTAGATTCGAGAGGGAGAAAATTTTGCTAAGATAAGGCATAAGGAGAAGAGAAATGATACCTTTCTCTCGAATCGGAGTTGAGAATTTCGTGCACAAGACCTCCACACGGACCACCGGAGTTGCGAACTGTGAAGCGAGTAATCCCAGCGCTGTCGTCGACTTCCGCAATCCGCGTCGGCGCGTCGCACTCTTTTTTACCCAAATAGTTTAGGTTTTGCCTTTCTTAAATAATTAATTTATTATTTATAAATAATAATAATATTATTATTATTAATAAAATTTCCACGTGGGCCGGGGGGGGGGGGGCCATGGCCCCCCCATCCCATGTATAAATCCGCCCTTGATCAAGGTTCTGAGGAATGAAACATAACCTTAAATTATTTGGTTAAATTTAGGTAATCAAATAAAATCTTATTTGTTTGGAGATAATAGTTAATAACATAATATAATATTTTACCGTATTACTCTTTAGTTAAATTTAAATATCATGATATTATATGTTTATCTAAATTTAAAATAAGAGAAGTAAAATGATATTATATACATGTACGTTCTCTCGATAAATATAAAAGTTATATCGAATCGATAATTATATTTATTTTAATTTTTAAAAATTAAAATATTAAAAAATATATAATAATAATAAATAATAAATAAAATTGAATTATTTTTATTAATTTTTAGAATTTATTTAGATAATTTTATTAAATTTATTTTATTTGTTTATATTTAATTTATTAAAATTTTAATTAAAATATTAAATTAAAAAATATTCGTCGGGGACACCGACATCGACAGTCGATGTCCGCATAGACAATCTGTGTCCAACGTCAACAAATAGTTGTTGGCACAAGTCGCCGGCGGCTACCGGCCGGCTGTCAGCATCTATCGTCAACAGTCGATCATCAACGGCTACCAACCAGCTATCGACAACGATTGCCGATGATAAACAGGGGGAACAGATGATTCAAGCACTCTCCTTATACATATTCCATAATTTTTAAGTGCATACTTGGTCAACATCATGTTCCAAGCTGAAATAAAATCTTTCTCTTCACAAAATCATGCATGTATACACAAGGCAAAATCTTTAATAAACTATTTGAATTGAGAAAAAAAACCCCACTTAAATGTATTGCGACATTTTGAGAAATATGCTAAATACACAAATGATGATGTGTTTCAGGCCATCTGGTAGCTAAAGCTTTTGTCATTGTTGCATCTTGATTTGTAAGAATAGTTATTGGTTTTTTCTCAGATATAGCTCTGGTAAATGTATCAAACAAACACTCAAATGTCAAAGTAGTTTAATCATATAATAAAGTTGCACAAAAAATTATAGATTACTTATGATGATTAACACTTATAAACAATGCAATTGGACGACCTTCATTGTTCTCCCTTAAGGTTGTGTCAAAGCCAACAACATCTCTAAAATTGACATAATCAACTCTCATCTTAGCATCAGACCAAAAAATATTAGTGATCAAATCATCTTCATCAACTTGAATAGCATTAAAAAAAATTAGGATCATCAAACTGTATTTTCTACAAATATTCCAGTACACCTCCTGTATCCCTAACTCTCATATTTCTTGTTCTTTTGGATCGCAAGTAGTTTTTATAATATTCAGGAATAAAACATAAATTCTCCCTCCCACCTACTTGTTTCACCATAAGTTCATGAGATGCTTTTGGTGGAATTCCCATATCACTTACTATCTCAATTTATATCGTTGTAGAAAAAGATATATTCCTCTAGTATTTGTAGATATGAGTTTTGTTTGGACTTGAAACACTACAAAAATAATAGGGTATTGCGATGGACATAATCCGTCGCTATTCCGTCGCAAAACACTAATAGCGACGGAGTTGGCGCCGTCGGCTAAAAACCTGTCGCAGAGCTATGGTAGCGACGGAGAGAAAAAACTCCGTCACTATATTTGCGACGGATATATAAACCCATCGCAAACACCGAGAAAATGGGGTGACGTGGCCGGGGGATTTCGTAGCGACGGATGGTCAAATATCTATCGCATATCAATCAGGGTAGCGATGGATATGGTCAAACTCCGTCGCTAATATATCGTAATAGCGACGGATTCGGTCAAACGCCGTCGCTAATCGATCGTTATAGCGATGGAATAGTTAATAATCCGTCGCTAGTTGCGACGGATTTTTAAAAAGATCCGTCGCAAAAACCGGAAAATTTTGCCAGCCAAAATATGTTTCTTCCACTTCCCATATATACATCAATAACATATACAAATATCCAAACAAATATGAAACAGAAATAAATATCTCAACATCCAAACATTCACAACAATCCAACATTTCATTTCCAATCCAATCCAATCCAAACATTCATTTCCAAATGTATACATCCAAACTTTCATTTCGAATCCACTATCCAATCCAAACTTTAATTTCCAAACTTATACAATCCAAACTTTGAAACAAGAGTAAACTTATACAATCTAAACTTTCCAATGGTTAATCCAATCCAAATAAGAGTAAATATCCAAATGTATACATCAAAAGTAAGTAAACATAAGTCAGAGTAAATAAAAAAAACTATATACATCAAAATCAGAGTTTAGTAGAGAATCATTACGTACATGAATATCAGAGTAAATAATGGATGGAAAGGAAAAATATTCATGCACAATAGAAGATAAAACAATAAGAAAACAATCCAATAAAGAAAGAAATCTGAATTGATACCAATAAGAAATAACAAATGAAGTAAGCATATGTAATAGAAGATAACTCTAACAGAAGAAAATTAACAAATAGAAGATATCTCTAATAATATTAAATATGTAAATGAAAAATAACAAATAAGAAACAATAAAGGAATAATATCCAATATTCATACCTTTCAAGCAAGAGAAGAAATCTGAATTCAACTCTGATAATGTGGAATCTGTAAACATAAATGAAGTAATAAGAAAACAATCATTATGAATATAATAACTTAATACATTGTTACTGAAAAAAATTAGAGAAAAAACAGATCATACCACTATAATATCTCTATCCTCTGTGGTATGCTCAGGATCCTGTGTCTCCTGAGACTCAAAATGAGGAGCGGGAGCGGCTGGCATCTGTGTATCCTGAGACTTAAAACGAGGAGCGGGAAGGGCTGGCACCTATGTCATCGGCGTCAAGGTCGATGCAAAAGCTTGTATGTGTCTTATTACCTCCTTAGCGTGTGCCTGGTGAGCCCGCAAATCTATCAACTTAGCATCCCTCGTTGTGTCCCTCTGAGCCCACTCTGCGTCCCTCTTAGCCCATTCTGCGTCCCTCCCGGCCCACATCGACTCTATCGACGTGATTCGAGTCTGCAGGGCTTCATTTTCCTCCCGGAAATGACGAACCTCACTAGAGGTAGAGGAGGAGGATGTTGGATGTCCCCTAACCCCTGGAACTCTCATTTGATCATATATAATCTTTGCCTGAGAGCCCATGTCGTATAGGGTAGTCTTCCTCTTCCCACCGACGACATCAAAATAAATCTGATTCACGTCATTGGTGGAAAGAGGTTGTGCATCCTCCCCCTTTGCAGCAGGCTGAGACGCCTGTGCCTCAGCAACTCTAGTGGTCATTGCTTCTTGGGAAATAAAAATTTAATTAGTCTATATAAAATGTTAAAACAAATAAAATATAATTAATATACTTACATTGATTGCTAGGGAGCGATGATCGACAAAAGACCCATCTTTTTTCTTGTTGGTCTTGGTGAATAACTCCCAACTAGTGGGAGGTCTCTCTAGCTCAGCAGCCTGTAAACACAAAATATAATGTTTAAACATATAAAAAAAACCATACTAAATGCCTTTAATAACCTAAATAAAAACTACATACCAAATCACTAGCATGCTGGACAATGGAACGAGATCCAGCAGTGTGCTTCGTGGATCCCGTGCTGGGGCCAGCAATCTCTGAATTGCGATTGGCTCGAGCAATCGCAACATTCTCTTGCCAATGCTAGTCATCCCAGACAACTCGTCATGCTGCCCAAATCGTCTCAGGGACCTCTGTAGGCCTATCAGCCTTCTTTCTCCATTTGTAGACCATGTCCCTGTATAATTTGGAGCAGTAGGCATTCCACGTCCTCTTGAATTGCTCCTCTGCACCCTCCTCCCAGGTGTACCTTTTCTATAAAAAAAATAATATGGTTAGTATCAAAAAAGTTATAACATCAAATTAAATATATATCTTAACTACTTACCAAAAACTTCCCGTAATAGAATGATTTCAAATCATTTTCTATATGCTCCCATGTCGTCGAAGTGGACTGTCTTTCTTTAAATTTTTTAGTAATATAGGAAGACACCTGATGGTCATCTGGTATAAAACTGTAGAAAAAAATGAGATATATTAGCAAATTTTGATCTAAAATATATAAGAAGAATAAGCATACCTGTCACCGACGACTGTAAGTCTAATCTGCTGATCACGGGGTGCAGACATGGTACCTGATTATACACAAAGTTTAGGCAGATAAGAAGAATAGGTAAAATAAAATTCAGTAATCATGAGTGCAAATGGAAACATGCAAATGAAGACAATGTAAATAAATCTAGCAAAGGGATAATCAAGCATCGTAGTTAATGTTCAATACAAGCAGAACGATCTAAATTAACAACTCATCTTAATACAAACTCTGATTAGTTAATGTTCAATACATCTAACTCATCCTAATCTGATGAAACATAATTAACATGCAAGTTTTCATCGCTTGAATCCGTTGATACATCGACCTCCTCACTGCTAGATATTTCACCATCATCAATTTTCTAGTAAGAGACATTCTCATCTATAAGTAATTGAGATGCTGATTGTATTTCTGAATCAACGGAGTTGATTATAACTTCTTCATTTTGATAAGCATCGGAATTTTGGACAGTGATCGTATTTGGCATTTCAATGGTTAACCTAGGCTTCATTTGACATGCAGCAAGCCATTCACTAGGTCATCTTCTCTTAGTTAGGTACTCCAGATAAAATACTTGACCAGTTTGCACTGCAAAAATGAAAGGTTCGAACTTGTTGAATCTTTTGCTTGAATTAACCTCAACTAAATTGTATAACCAATGTTTCCTGGTGCCCATCCTTGGAGTTGGATCATACCAGGAACACCTGAATAATACACATCTTTTGAAAGGTAACGCTGGGTATTCAACTTCGATAATTTCCTCTATCTTGCCATAATAGTCAAATTCAGTATCATTATTGTTTGTTGATCCTTTGACACTGATGCCAGAATTATACGTTAGCATCCCTGAATCACGTTGGCCCACATGAAATCTGTATCCATTCACGTAATAACCCGAGTAGACTGTCACAGTACGAAGATGTCCAAATGTGAGATTTTTAATTCTTTCGACTTCTACATTTGAAATTCTGTCATCATTGACCTATAATATGTTGGAACCCGGCTGGCTAGAGGGGGGGGGGTGAATATAGCCAATCACTTGAACTTTAAGGAACATAGCGAATTTCTGCATTTCACTTTGTTAGTAGCACAGCGGAAGTATGAAATCAAAGTATGCAGAAAACAGAAAACGTAGGGAAACAAACACAACTAGCAAGATCGATAACAAGGAGGGTTTACAAGGTTCGGGGATAACTTGCCCCTACTCCTTGGCGTGCCCTTAAGGTGGGTGATCCCTTAATCGTCGGCAGATCAAGCCCCGGTTAACACCGGATAGAAAGCAACCTCCTTCTCGGTGGAGAAACCTCTCCACAGCGTTTCAATCACAGATATATGTTTACGCACAATGAAACAACAAGAAAGATCTTACTTAGCACTTAGAAAAGACAAGAACACAGCAAGCTCCCTCAGAGCTCCACCCAGCGACGATCTCACGCAAGAGCCTTCTCCTCGTGTCTTCTCGCTGTTGGACTCAGAGCTTCTTGTTCCTTCCTTCTATCGCTAAAGTAAGAAATGGTTGCTACACAGATTGTAGTTGCTTGCACAAGATGATAGAACTTCAGAGCACGCAAGCAGGATGTGGAGAACTCAAAGGCACAGCAAGAACTCAATTCGCGAACTCTGCTTCAGATGAAGCTTTCTTCCACCCTTTTGTTTCTCCACTCAGCATCAGGTGACACCATCTCGTGCAGCCTCCAGCTGCTTCCCTGCCAACGCCAGCTACCACTGAGCTCTCCCTGGACTTCCTGAGCCTCCCTCAGCCAAGCTCCAGTCAGCAGCTCCAGTCTGCAGCTCCAGCCGTTGCAACCTGAGATGGAAAACGGACAAACCTACTCCAAGGAAATGCCACCATTGACTCTCCTTGAGTGTTTGAATCCTTCCCTGTCACCTGCAGCTTCATCAGTGTGTTAGAGCAGCATATCACACAGCAAATCATATATCAGATGTTAAGCGCAGAGAATCGGATACGTTGAGACGCGATCAGAGCGTCTGACAGTGCATTTTGAATTAAAGTGATCGGTCACCGGACCGATCAGAGGGTCTCCTGATCGATCACCAGACCGATCAGGCTTAGTCCTGATCGATCCCTAACGCTCAATCAGAAATCGCGATTTCTTTGGGACTCTCCTGGACCGATCACCAGACCGATCCCAGGTTGTGGATCGATCACCGGACCGATCCACCCCTATTCCAGGCGATTTCTGAGATTCGCAGTCCAAACCTCCTGATCGGTTGCCGGACCGATCAGGAGCCTCCTGATCGGTC